>OX419600.1:11443923-11708457 GCA_948473455.1 Teleiodes luculella
GGTTTTGAAACCAAACGCGCAACGACGCACACGCGCGTCGCCGGGCGTTATTCGGGCGCAGTGACGCGCGACGTCACGCGGAGCCGCGCGTCGCGTAAATAGGGAACCAAAAATATCCCAAATTATAACATTAATAGTGAAAACAGTAACAAAACCGACAAGAAATTTACTGAGATATACAATTAATAAGCTAATCTATCTGTCTCTCTCTGCAAAACAACTTTTTCTATGAAAATAATATGGCGGACGTGTAAAGTGACGTCATCTTACATAACGGATCTCTCTTTCTAACCTACAACTTTAAATTAATATAACTCGTAAAATAATTCGTATTTTGGAAGAATAATTAATTTCCTATTCGGTTATGAATGTTGATTTAGGCAGGTATTTCACGGTAGTCAAAGACAGGGACGCAGTTATACTCAAGAGTGAGCGCGGTGTATTTGTATCTCATTCTAACGCATAACTGCGTCCCTTTCGTCTTCTGTCTCCCGTGAAAAAGATGGCTCAGGCTGTACGGGTATAACTATATTGTGGTACGGGTGTATGTATGTGTGTATGAGTACACACGCGTGTGTGTGCATGTGGATGTGTGTGTATTTGTTTTTATTTTTTGGTTCTTTTATCCCTTATGAGAAAGGCAAAGGGATCAAGGCCCATACAGCCTAGTCTTTGGTATTTTATAATATCCTTGATTGTGTGACATTGACATCAACGCCATGTCTTTCCTTGTGTGTATTAGTACTCACGTGTTCTATGAGGCCCAGTATGGCCCACACCACGTCGAGCGAGGCCACGGCGGGCGAGTGTTGCCTGATCAGCAGGAAGGTCGCTTCGGTGGGCACGGGCAGCTTGTGCTTAGGAGCGGCCGCTTCGAAGTCTTGCAGCAGTGAACGCCGTATATCCACGTCCATGGAACGGTACGCTTGCCGCGCTTGTTGTAAGGGTATCCTGTAATGGACACATACTTAATCACGAGTTTTACATTTACTATTGAAAAAAGTGTACAAGACGAAAATAAACTGGCCATTCACCAAAGGAAGATGGAGAGACAGGGCTGTAGCTAGAGTCGAATTAGAGCATTGCACAGGTAGGGCGGAAGTTAAAAAATATCATAATTGATCTGCCCTCGGAACACGGGCTTCTAAATCAATCACCATGTATACGAGTATCATTGGTCAATTGAATTGTTTTATCTCAAACTATGAACAAACAATTTAATTATAAAAAAAATATCTTATTTTTTGGTAAAGCCTGACCAAAGAAATAAGAAACCTGCTCTGGGGGCGCCACGTGTATATTTTTACGACTATGGCAACAATTTCCCTTATAAAATTAGTTCCATTGAAATACCGCAATATGGCGAGGTTTCTTATTTCTTTGGTCGGGCTTTATTTTTAAGATAGGGCATTGTGATTTCAAGGTAGGACATTGCCCCACAATGCCCCCCCCTAGCTACGGCCCTGTGGAGAGAAGTATTTTAGGAGTAAGATTGTCAGACAGAATAATATCTAATACAGAAATAAGAAGAAAAACGAAAGTCACTGATATACGCCAAAATATAAGACATCTGAAATGGAAATGGGCTGGCCATGTAATCAGAATGGACAACAATAAATGGACGAGTAAAATAACTAACTGGATTGGATACCAAGAGGCAAAAAAAGAAAAAGAGGCAGGCCAAGGAAGCGCCGGGAAGATGTATTCAGGGAAAAGTGTGGCCCGTACTGGAGAAGAATAGCGAGGGATAGAGAGGAATGGAGGAGACTGGTGGAGGCATACGCCGGAAAGTCGCCTGGACTTTCATAGAATGAAAGAACAATGAATGATGGATTAAGATATACTTTTTTTTTATGCAACATGCTAAATTAAAATAATAAATAATGTAATGCAATCTATGATAGAATAAAGGCTCATTTTATTTTATTGAAAAAAAAAACTTTTTATCTGGTTTGTTGCGTAGGTGGTAGATTAAGGCTGAGGCCAGACGAGCGTAATTTTGTGAGTCGTGAACTCGTGCGTGAGTCGCTGATTTTGGGTCGCGCAATTTCTGCTGCATTCGGTTTCATTTAAAACCCCCGTTTCGATCACACGCCGACTCAAAATGAGTTACGTATTTTGAATGAAACAAAAAGTGGGTGATCGAAAATGAACGTCTCACAACTCAAAAATTACTACGTAATTTTCCTAAACAGACAATACATAAATGAATAACATTACACATTTTCAAGCTATTAGTAGTGAATAAAGTGCAATTCAGATTGCACGGTGCTAGCTGAAAAGACGAAGTTCCTGCATCTCTTTCTCTCGCGTATCGCGCCACTCTACTAATACCTTAAGGGCTCTCTTGACTGAACCTACCATAAAATATTATTTACGTACCTTAATATGTAGCTATTTATTTTCAATGTTCACCTGTATAGTTGTATTGCATAATATTTAATGAAAAATATAACAATGGCCAATACTAATTAGTTAGCTTTCATTGTTTTTTGGACTAAAAAAAATACATTTCCGAGCCAATCATTTTCCTTTTATTTTTGCATCCGTATACACAGCAGCATCTGTCGCATTGTCCAAACACAGATCCTTTTTGAATTTATTTCGCGCGGCGGCGTGTCGAGCGAGCGGAGCAGCAGCGTAGAAACAAACAGAGTCACGCGCGAACGACGAGTGACCGCGAACTGATATAGCTCATATAGCCCTGCCTTTTGCCGGCCGGGCCGGTAAATTGGTCGATCATATCTAAACTCTGGAGTGTAACCCCCCTGTCCATGGTACAAGCTCTGCCTCCCCACATATTTATTTATTTATTACTAGCTTTCCGCCGCGGCTCCGCCCGCGTTAAGTTTTTCCCGCGGTAAAAAGTAACCTATGTTACTCAGGGTGTATGTTGCATTCTAATGGTGAAAGAATTTTTGAAATCGGTTCAGTAGTTTTTGAGTTTATTCATTACAAACATACACACACACACACACACACACACACACACACACACAAATACAAATCTTTCCTCTTTACAATATTAGTATGATTAAATATCCCGTTTTAAATCATAAAAGTTATGGCAGGCTCCCCACCAGGTGGACCGACGATCTGGTGAGGATCGCGGGAAGCCGCTGGATGCGGGCAGCGCAGGACCGATCGTTGTGGAGATCTTTAGGGGGAGGCAGCAGTCCAGCAGCGGACGTCTACAGGCTGAGATGATGATGAGTTTTATGGCGAGGTTGATTTTCTTTATTATTATTTTGTTACCCCATGGTCCTGCAAATAGACCACGTGACTGACACAAGCCTACGTCATTTTGCACTGTTCATCCTTGTCTATTACACGCATTCGACAAGGATGAATAGGCAAAATGACGTAGAAATGACGTAGGCTTGTGTCAGTCACGTGGTCTATTTGCAAGACCTTGTTTTCTTGGACCATGGTAGTGCTTATATTATTATACATAGTAGCACTAATAGTTACGGCGAGTTTGATTTTTTATTACTTTTTTAGTATTGTTACCCCATATCAGCGAGCAGTTGCCGCACCCGACTGGCGCCGGCCACGGTGTGCAGTTTGAGGTGCGGCCCCAGCACGGGCGAGTGGCGGATCGCGCTCTCCAAACACCACAAGCGGTACAGCGGGAGAAACACGTCCTTCTCTAGAACCA
Source organism: Teleiodes luculella (assembly GCA_948473455.1). Taxonomy (NCBI): domain Eukaryota; kingdom Metazoa; phylum Arthropoda; class Insecta; order Lepidoptera; family Gelechiidae; genus Teleiodes; species Teleiodes luculella. The sequence continues at coordinate 11,447,582 of OX419600.1, forward strand.
CCTTCGCGCCCTGGAACATTAACACAACAGTTCTGGTTTAAAAAAACTTTTATTTCCGATACTTATAACCCATAGTAAATCCCGACCAAAGAAATATGACACCTCGCCATATTGCGGAATTTCAATGGAACTAATTTTATAAGGGAAATTGTTGCCATTCTCGTAGCAGGTTTCTTATTTTTTTGGTCAGGCTTTATCAAAACTAGCTTGCCCCCGGGGCTCCGCCCGCGTTAACAGTTTTTGCCGTAGTAATAAGGCATTTTTTCGCGGTTAAAGGTAGCCTATGTTACTCAGGGTGAATGTAGCTTTGTAATGGTGAAAGAATTTTTGAAATCGGATCGGTAGTTTCAGAGCCTATTCGATACAAACAAACCTTTCCTCTTATATAATATAAGTATAAGTATTAGTATAATGATAAAGAAATACACTGGCCTGCAAAACTATCAAAATTAAAAATGTTTTTTATTGGAAATAAGATTACACAAATCACTTTTCGACGTCAAATTTTGATGATTATTAAGTTGAATAAATATTGATGATTATTAAGAAAATATGAGATGAATTACTAAGTTTTGCTCAAACCAAGGCTAGGCTCTCGTCTCAGGCCGCATCCACACGCGTGCCGTGTTTGCCAAACAGAGTGAGACGCAGTTATGCGTTAGAATGAGATACAAAACACTGCGCTCACTCTAGCGCATAACTGCGTCTCGCTCTGTTCGGCATACACGGTAGACATGTGTAGCCCGTATCACACTAATTACTAGTACTAGGTAGGTATACATAAGTACTTTGAACGTATTTATGTAAACCCTGTTTCCGTAACACATCACTCACGTCGTCATCGTCATCCGTCTCAGCTGCCTCCGTCTTCTGGTGATCCGAGCCGCATGACAAAAGTTGATAAAAAAATATAATACATAATACAGTGGAATCTCTATAACTCGAACCTCGTTAAGTCGAAATCCTCAGTAAGTCGAAAAAAAAAGCCATTCCCTTCCGCAGAACCCCTAAATACGCGGTATCTCGAATTTTTTAGACTTTGTAACTCGAACAAAATGTTATTTCCCCACGAAGTATTGGTAATACATATTTATACTCTATAACTCGAATTTTAAAAAGGAGACTCCGTAAGTCGTAGTTTAGAAAAATACAATGACGTCTTACTTGGAATTCCCCAAAACTATAGCAATAAAATCCAAAATGAATGTTTTTTGGGTTCGGGGCTTCTAATCTATTGTTTTTGTCTTGTACACGTCCTGAATGAATACATTCATAAAACTTTCTAAGTAACACAGCTGTGAGCGTTATGTTTTTTTGCCGACACAGGAATTCACAGGATATTATGATTACTTCTAGCGGAGCTTGACCATCGTTCAAATCTTATTATTCGGCTGTTAACTAACAACAATATGAGTAGTGAGTACAAAGCGGAAACTAGACTAAAATTTGACTCTACGTGAAAAAAGCGACGTTATCAATGCGGTAAAAAGTGGCATGAAAAAAAAGACGTACTTAGCAGCTCAATACGGATTACCAGTAGGTAATAATAATCGATTAAAAATCTGCGAATTGTTTAAATCAAAAGAAGATAACGGATTTTTTTATTGAATGTACAGTTTACTTCACTAATATGTAATTTGTTTACATGTGTAAAAATATATAGGTACTAGAAAACTCAAGTCAACTTGAGTCAAATTCAAATTATTATTCTACTCTACAAATAAAAAAATCGCGCCTTTGTAAGTCGAAATTTTAGCAGGTAAATCATTTTGTAACTCGAAGTTCTTGTTAAGTCGAAAACTCGTTAACTCGAATTTTTTCGCATTTCCCTTGACATTCGAGATATTGAGATTCAACTGTATTCCTTATCAAACTATGAGAAAGAAACACAAAATCCGGTCAAAGTGGCGGAGATTGAGTAGGAAGGCGGACCGTCCTAGGCCAAGCCAATAAGTAAATTAGCAGATTTGTTGTGAAGCAAGAAAAAAAAAGTTTTTATTTAACATTAAACAATACATTAAAAAATAAAAGTAAATTTGTTAATAGTTAAATAGTAACTTAAAAATAAGGATGCCACTTTAGAGCGGTACTAAGAAATCTAAACTTCGAACTTTTGAAGTAAAATAATGTTCTACCATTATGGTTTATAGTTTACCCATATATGCACACATTTTTGTATTCTGACATCTTAAAAGCTTTTTCGGATTTCTAATTCAATTTTCAACACTTTTTCATTTAAGAATTGGGCGAGTGAGAGAAACGTACTGTCAATACATTCAAGCTTACTGACTTTACGGTAAAATATTGTAAAACAATCACGGACTCACGGTCTTATGGTTTATCCTCTCATAGAAGAAGAACTCCTTATCCAAGTTCGAATACAGTTCCCATTCCCACTGGTCGCCGCAGAAGTAAAAAAATATATTTTTTACAATGGAAACACGAAATATTTTAGGCACCTGCAGGGTTACTATAGAAATGCGGAGGAAGCTACTATAACTCAAATCAAACATAAGTGACATAAGTGTCACTCTCACAATGTGAAAATAATTACTAATTGTACTAGCGTACTTAAAAATGTCACCCGCAAACCTCACTCCATACCACCATGATCTAAGAATACAAGGTCTTGCATTCGGACCACGTGACTTGACACAAGCCATGTCATCATGCTGTTCATCCTTGTCGAATGCGTGTTAATAGACAAGGATGAACGAACAGCATGATGTGATGACATAGGCTTGTGTCAAGTCACGCGGTCCGACCGAATGCAAGACCTTGTTTTCTTAGACCATGCTCATACGTATAAATTGGTGATAGGTACTATATGAATCGGACACCAACTTCTATGGCGTTTGTGTTTTGTTTTCCTTCTCCCCCCGCACTCCGCCCGCACCCCGTTGCCGCCATGTTGGCGGATAGAATGTATTCGAGGAGTCTTCTCTGGTATTTGTACGTAATTCCCCAATGTGTGCTGCACCTTCTATGAGCTTACAGGGTTAACGAGGTGGGTTGCTGACCTTACAACTCCTCCGGACCCACTGGTCAACCTAGATTGCTCAAAAACATCAAAAAGAAGACCAGTAAAATAGGCAAGCGGCGCTTCTCTGCACAAATTATGCTAAACAGCAGCCCTTACAGTGCACAAAACATCTTGTAATGTTATCAGTTATTATTTATTTTGTTTTATATACTTTTTTCTGTGCGTGCATCTTGTATTGTGTGCTGGGAATAAATGTGTTCTTATTCTTATTCCTCTGTGGGTACTTATATACGTTGATAAGCATGTTGAGTGAGCACCAAATGAGTGAGCAAGAAAGATGTAAGTTAGCCCATTGGCATTTAGCGAATTGTGTCTATGCTACGCTGTATCTATACTATTTATTAAGACAACTGAATTTTTAAAGTTGAACTATTAAAAAGTAGAGTCATAAACTTACGTTATCGTCGTCGTCCGGCGGTGGGCCTTTATCGTAAACGAACTGATCCACGCCGCGTAGGAAAAACAGACAAAGTAGAATAAAATATACTTTACTCGTATTGCACACTAGCCATGACATGCCATGACAGTTTGTTCACGCCGTTAACAGCTCATATCTCCCCACGGAGGGGCTCGAACCTATCCAGAAACCAGGGTGAACAGACCTTAGTCAACTACACTGGCCCAGAGCGGGTTGTTCACACACATGCACACACTATGTAAGTAGCTACAGGCTGACGCTGAAGGCCATAGTAGTTCTGTCAATATGTCGCGTTTGACAGCTTCTCGAGCCTGTCGCTTCTTACATAGTGGGCCTACTGATGTGTGCAGCAGGTTTCCTCTCGATGTTTTCCTTTACCGTAAGAGCATCGAATACACGTACAATATGAATTTTAAAATAGAAAGAAAAAAAATGTGCCGTGCCTTGAACCCGCGAACTTCCGCATAGAAGTCGACAGCCCTAGCACGCATAAACGACAGACATAATTTTATCGTGCGTATTCTTATTGTAGGATATTTGAATATGGCGGGTTTTTGGCAGCTTTTAGACAGTTAAATGTGAAATAATCTCTTGTCATAGCTCTTTATGCTACGGGCGTAGTACTAATTAACTCACTTACTTCACTTAGCGTTCAAACCCTTTGCCTTTCCCATCTTATATATAAAAATGAATTGCTGTTCGTTAGTCTCGCTAAAACTCGAGAACGGCTGAACCGATTTGGCTAATTTTGGTCTTGAAATATTCGTGGAAGTCCAGGGAAGGTTTAAAAGGTAAAAAAAAACGAAAAAAAAAAAAAACAGCGCGGGCGTATAGCCGCGGCCGGACAGCTAGTAAGGGATAAATAAACTAAACTTGAAAAATATAAAATTGGCGAGTGGGTTTCGAGAGAGAGATTAATAGTTTACAAAACCACAAAATGTGATAGTAATGTGATATTTTCAGTTTGAACTCACGTCATCTTCGTCTGGTACATTGCAGTCCGGCTCACACTGTTCCAAGCCGCATGACAAAAAAACATGTTTATACCAATAGTTAGTACTATTATTTTCTTCTGTGCCAATAGCAGGCCCGGCTCACTTCGCGCCAGAGCTCCAGAATGTACCTACGCCGGCTTCCGCCTTAAGGCGGATAGTTAGTAAGGAGCGACGCGCGCCCGAGTGACGACGCCCGTGCTTTATTTCGCATTATTCCAAGTCTGATTTTAATTATTGTGGGTGAACGAAACCCAAAAAGGTATTGTATAGCATTTGGGTGTTTAAATAACGATAGGAATGTCAATGAGGTACAACTTTTTTTCCTTCCGAGTAATATCGAAAGGTAAGATAATACTTTTATTGTCTTTAATATAATTTTTATTGATTAAATCATTATAATAATGAAATAACTGCTGGTATTAACATATTTAGTGATATCACCCTACCCCAGCTGCTATATTTTCGTGTAAATGTTAACCACCTCTAATTAGAATCGTTCAGTATAAGTAGACCTCCCAGAACTAGTGATTGCTTACTAATACAAGCTCACATAAACTGGTTACTAGTTAAATGCTCATAAGTTAAGTAATAAAATAAAGAAATGTATTGAAAATGACGAACTTTAGATCAAATAGTAGCCACGATACAGGTTGCGCCTAGTGTGGTTGCTTTGTAAAACAATGATTGTAACTGGTCAAGTTTAATTAAAATTATTTATTATGATTATTATTAGTTACCAGTGAAGTATTACCAATACCAATATAATATCAAAGGTCTAATTCATTTATTTTGTAATTACGCCCAACCCTACAGAGGAGCGGCTTTATCAAAGGCGCGCGACGGACTTAGTAATGCGGACTCTCGCGTCGCGGACTTAAGGTGCATAATGTTTTAAAACGAGCGCAGCGAGACACGGTAGGCTATTATAGCCAGGGTCACGTTCGACGCGTTCAAAGTAATTTGAACGTTAGTTGCGTGGTAGCTAGATTGAAATTCGCACGTTTGCTATCAGAGAGTGCGCCTTCTGTACCTAGTACTATTATTTATTCTGTGCCAATAGTAGAAACACTAGGTTAACTAGTACTGATAGGTTACAAAACCATACAAAATATTTTAAGCTTAAGAATTGTACTGTGTGTGACTATGTCAATCCAGCGCCCTCATTTTTACAGGACATTGTCGGCAGTGGTTGCTTATACAGCTATCTCTTTCACAAGCATACAATTAAGAGCGTGAAAAGGACAAATGGTTTACTAATTTAAGTTAGTTAGAGCGTAATACCTAGAATCGGGTCCATTAGAGTATTTAAGGGCGTGCGCGTATTTGTTGGCTACTCCATCGACGGTTACACTATCGATTGTTTTCTAACCTTACTTTTGTAACCATCAATGGATAGCTACACGCGCGATCAAGGCGCTTAGTCTAGCGCGACGGACCGGACGCCCTAAAACTTAGTGCTCTATTAGTTCTGTGTGAATAATATATTGTAAAGCCCGACCAAAGAAATAAGAAACCTTGCCATATTGCGGAATGGAACTAATTTTATAAGTGAAACTAGCGACCCGCCCCGGCTCCGCACGGGAAAATGGTTATTGTGGGTTATCCTTAAGTATATTATGCATGTATTATACATTAAACCTTCCTCTTGTATCACTCTATCTTTTAAAAAAATCGCATCAAAATCCGTTGCGTAGTTTTAAAGATTTAATCATACATAGGGACATAGGGACAGAGAAAGCGACTTTGTTTTATACTATGTAGTGATTGTTGCTATAGTCGTAAAAATATACAAGTGGCGCCCCCAGAACAGGTTTCTATTTCTTTGGTCAGGCTATAAAGTATAGTGATGAACTTACAGCATTATTGTCCGCCCACGGCTCATCAACCATATTTCTGAGAGAATCCAACCGCGACTGTTCCAGATTGCATAACAAATATATTATATTATACTAGCGACCCGCCCCGGCTCCGCACGGGAAAATGGTTATTGTGGGTTATCCTTCAGTATATTATGCATGTATTATACTTATAAACCTTCCTCTTGAATCACTCTATCTATTAAAAAAAACCGCATCAAAATCCGTTGCGTAGTTTTAAAGATTTAAGCGTACAAAGGGACATAGGGACATAGGGACATAGGGACGGAGAAAGCGACTTTATTTTATACTATGTAGTGATTATAATTGTGTATATTACACAAATATATATTACTAGCGACCCGCCCCGGCTTCGCGCAGGAAAATAATTACTGTGGGTTATCCCTTAGTATGCATGTATTATACATAATAAACCTTGCTCTTGAATCCCTCTATCATCTATTAAAAGAAACCGCATCAAAATACGTTGCGTAGTTTTAAAGATTTAAGCATAGGTACATAGGGATATAGGGACCGAAAAAGCTACTTTGTTTTATATACTATGTACTGATAGTGATAGCACAAAACATGATTATTTAATCGAAATGTTTATTATTCTCCGTTAACAGTTTATGTACCTCGTTGCACTAACTAACTAATTAACTACACACAACTTTTCAATGTCTACGCAGGTGTGTCCTTCAGCGTAAGAGCGACAAATAATCGTACATAGGAATACGAAAATCAAAACACATTAGTACGTGCCGGGGCTTGGAGCCGGGCTCTTCCGAACGGAAGTGAACGGCTTTAGCCACGCAGCCACCGACGCTCTACTCGTATTATTCTTACCCCGATATAAGTACCTAATTACTTTAATTTATTATTGATCTAAATTAAGTCATAATAATCTCAAAATATTTTAGTTTTTACAAAATAACTATACGATGTTTTGAATAGGGTCATATCCTAACATTTTTAAGTACAGTAGCCAGCATGTGCGGCTGGACATGTGACCTTGAGAGCGCCCGTATTCCCAAGCGGTAGGGGTGAATTTCGTAGTAAGTATGTCCAACAGCATGTGCTGGCTTCTATACAATGAACTTACGTTTTCATTTCCCGCCTTGAACCGTGCGATAATCACATCGCGGAAATTCATCGGTCGCTGGTAGCATGAACATTGAAAATAAATATTGTCCATTACAAATGCTGAAAAGACATGGTTCGGACAACGGTTTTGTGCAACATTTCCCTTAAAAAAGAAAAAAGAGTCGTCATTCCCATAAAAAATATTCGATATTAATTTTCGTTTCCGAGAAGTATTTTCAAAAAGTTACTCTAAATCGTTGACTGAGCTTGTCTTTTCAGTATTTGCTGAGCTGCAATTTACACCCTACAGATAGGTTGCAAAAGCACAAGAAGTGAGTGTAAGTAAATACTATCTTTCTACATACACACTCTTGTTGAAGGTAGATAGAGAAATGATGTAATTAAAAGCTCATAGATTCGTCTTTCGTTTACCTACACCTGTAACTGGAACTATAGCGGTAAAGTTCCAATTTGTAAATAATAAATAATGTCTGTGTGTGTTACCACAAAAAGTTAACACGTGTTGAGTGCGTGTCTAAAAATCTTCTATGCGGGTTGCTACATATAACGCGTACCCACCAGTTCTGTTTATACTAATATCTGATAATTTAGAGCCTGACCAAAGAAATAAGAAACCTGCTCCGGAGGCGCCACGTGTATATTTTTACGACTATGGCAACAATTTTCCTTATAATATTAGTTCCATTGAAATTCCGCAACATGGCGAGGTTTCTTATTTCTTTGGTCGGGCTTTAATACAATTACTGTGCAATGTAAACGACAGTAAAATCGTTATCTTTAAACCTTATTAGAACATACATTGTAAAGCCCGACCAAAGAAATATGACACCTCGCCATATTGCGGAATTTCAATGGAACTAATTTTATAAGGGAAATTGTTGCCATAGTCGCAAAAATATACACGTGGCGCCCCCAGAGCAGGTTTCTTATTTCTTTGGTCAGGCTTTAATAACTATGATTTTTGGAATATATAGGTGCACGCACATACATCTATTAGGCACATAAACTCACATTATCTACATCATTCGCAAGCCGCCGCCGAGGGCCGGCCTCATCGTCTTCATCGGGCTCCTATTGGTCCAGATCGCATGGCAGAAATTGATAAAAAAAAGTTCAATCTTACTTACTTATTGCGTGGCTTTCGAGGTGTAAGTGTTTTTTAGTTTAATTTATACCTAGGCACTTTTAATGTAAAACGAGTCAGAAAAGAGATAAAGTAAAAACATATGTTTTGCGCGCCATTTTTTCAACATGGCGGCGTGAGCGGCAAAGACACGTACGCAAAATGATAGAGAAACCTCAAAATACAAATCCCGTGTTTTTGAAACTCCCGGAAATGTCAATAATACAATCTACCCTTTTCACATAGAAAATGATTGATTGATTTGATTTTGATTTGATTTTGATTTTGATTTGATCAAAGATTGTAGAAGGAAGCAAGAATAAAAATGGTGAGCCGTATCGCACGGGACGCCTGGCTGATGTGAAATATCGAAAGTAAAGTTAGTTTGTGATTGCTTTAAGTGGTTTTACAGGTATCTGCTAGATGGCGTAGTACAAGATACGAATATACACTTTATAGACTAGGAAATTGAAATATCGCTCTAGTTTTTGAGGTGAGAGGCAAATCTTGTAACAAGTTGCCTACTCATAATGCTTTTTGGGGGTTTTGGACATCGCTGAATCCGAAAAATTACTCCTAGTACCTATAATCCGAAATGGCGGCAATTTTTTTTAATAAAAAATAAATAAAATAAAAAATACCTATGCCATGTGGGGTTCAAATAAAAGGGAATCATGAGTAGATTACAAATATACAACATGTTGCTATATATGCCCTCCCTGGTCAGTTATTTTTAAAATATTTTTTTGGAAGTAGCGTTTCGAGCCTACTTTCCATAGTTGTAGATTCAAAACTTGTGTATCAATATTTGTAATTTTTTTTTTCATTAAAAATATCCTGAAATATGCGCAAAAAATAAATTTAGCCAAAAAGATTCATAAACAAGTAACTTAACGCATGCGAGTAGTGTAATTCTTTCACAACTTGTAAAAATTTGAGAGAAGAAATTTTGAATACTACTTAACTGGCATGCCACGGTCGCTACGCCAATAATCAGTTTTAACCCCTCGCCTATACATGTTTCACACAAAAAATTATGATAGATTGATGGTACTTACGGAGTCGTCGTCATTGTGCTGCTGCGAGCCGGCGACATGTCTGTGTAGCTCGTCCGCGTCGAGCAGGCACTGCGCAGGCGCGCGCAGGAACAGCGCCCGCTGCGACGTCGCCGCCACCGCGCCCGCCCACAGCACCGTGCGGCTAAGCCGGGACACGCGCCACGCTAGGTCTAACACCACTAGTGCGCTCTAAACGGAACAAACAACATGATTTTGAAAGAAGACGGGACACGCGCCACGGTAGGTCTTAGGCGTTGTCCTAATAGAACGCGAATACGCGATCATCGCGCGAGTAAGCGATGCGACCATCGCGTGTTCGCGCGATCAAACATGTTGATGTCGAATAGGTGTCCTAATAGACGATCGCGCGACAACACGATTTCTCCATACATTTAACAATCGCGCGATCGTGCGTTCGCGCGATGATCGCGTATTCGCGTTCTATTAGGACAACGCCTAACACCACTAGCGCGCTCTAAAGGGAACAAACAACATGATTTTGCAAGAAGACGAGACACACGCCGCCACGCCAGGTCTAACACCACTAGCGCGCTCTAAAGGGAACAAACAACATGATTTAAGAGTAGTGTTGATGAGGATTCCTATTCCGCTTCCTCATAAATTATGATGAATTTAAGAGGAATTGATTTTAATAAATTTTAATATTCAATAATTAAATTCGATTACTAAAAGATAATAAATATTTAAAGCCTGACCAAAGAAATAAGAAACCTCGCCACATTGCAGAATTTTTATGGAACTAATTTTAAAGGAAAACTGTTGCCATATTCGTTAAAATATACACGTGGCGCCCCAAGAGCAGGTTTCTTATTTCTTTGGTCAGGCTTTAACGTAATGAATAAATACTGCGTGCTTCGGAAGGCACTTAAGCCGTTGGTACCGGCTGCTACTACGGTAGTCGTTATAGGAGCCATGTCGGAAGCCTAAGGCGGCTCAAAAAATTCCGACACCAGGGTTTGTGACGTGGGTTAACCTCGAAACCTACACGATAAGAAGAAAGAAGAACACCTCGGAACACCGGGGACGAACCCAGAGGCCCTCAGGGAGGTCAAAGCCCTGCTGAGGTTCTTCGACTAGCAGACCCACCCATTAGCAAAAAAGGCGCGTTAGACGTCGAATTGCGGAAATAGGCCCGCTTTTACCTACTTTACATAGAAGAAGAGCGGGATCACATGACACAAGTAACATTGTTTACTTACTAGGTGATCCTGGCCTCGGATAAATTGTTATCAAATGTTTGGAAAATGAATGAATATATTTCTATTTCTACATATATGTGAGAGTCACTCACCGGTTTCCCGAAGTACGAGAACTGCGTGTAATGGAACATGAGGTTGTGCCTGCGCTTCTCCCACTCGCGGCGCGCGCGCCGGCGCTCCACCGCCGCCTCCAGACCCTCCATACCCCCCACAGCTTCCTCCTCCCGCTCCTGCGGAACATAATTATCATCATCATCATCATCGACGTCGAAAAGTGATTGTAAAATCTTACTTCGAATAAAACATATTTCATTTTCATCTCAGCCTGTAGACGTCCACTGCTGGACAAAGGTCTCCCCCAAGGATCTCCACAACTATCGGTCCTGCGCTGCCCGCATCCAGCGGCTTCCCGCGACCCTCACCACATCGTCGGACCACCTTGTAGGGGGCCTGCCCATGCTACGTCTTCCGGTGCGTATTTCAAATTTCATTGTACAAAACAATAATCTAGACTAAAAATAACAGCTGTGGCAAAATAATTTATCGAGAATACCACTCATAATATGTCCCCACAGAGGGGCTTGAGCCTACCCAGATTAGGCCTTAGTCGACTACACTGGCCCAATCTAGGTTGGTCAACTCCACACACAACTTTTAAATTACTTCACAGGTGCGCCCACGATAACAGTTTTTTCCATAAGAATAATGTATATTTCTGCGGTAAATGGTAGCCTATGTGTTATTCTGATGTATAAGCTATATTACAGTAAAGTTTTATTAAAATCCATTCAATACATCAATCCATCATCCTCACAAACTTTTGCATTAATAATATTTATTAGTAGGATAATACTTACTTCCTCTTCATCCTCATCCTCATCATCTCTGAATATTTCATCAAAATTAGGGATGTTCTCCTCATCATCTTTGTATACTAACCGCACCTAAAACACAATTTTATTATTGTGATGATACTTTATATGGAAGACTAGCTTTCCGCCGCGGCTTCGCCAGCGTTTTTCCCGTGGGAATGAGGCATTTTTTCGCGGTTAAAGGCAGCCTATGTTACTCAGGGTGAATGTAGCTTTCTAATGGTGAAAGAATTTTTGAAATTGGTGCTGTAGTTTTCAAGCTTTTTCATTACAAACATACAAACAAAAATACAGATCTTTCCTCTTTATAATAATATTAATATTAGTATCACTATGAAAGGTAAATATTTTTTTAAAGGCTGTATAAATAACAAGTAGACAAAAGAAAGCTATAAAAAATCTATTTAATTAAAACCAAATTCTGCTATTTAGGACACTAATTTATCAAGTACAAATTAAAATTTTCATTTTATAATTCATTTATTTGTTACTAGAAGTAGAATATAAGTTTCCAGACACTAAGTATAAATAATTATCTAATTCACTAGATTATGTGCTTTGCTTTATATAAAGAAAAATAATTAATGGGGTTTCTATAGTAGACTGCCGTACGAATTTGTTGGAAAGAAATATATTGGTAGTTAGCTGGGGGCTGTAAGATTATAATTCTAAAATATTAAAAAAAAATAATTATCTAATTCACTAGATTATGTGCTTTGCTTTATATAAAGAAAAATAATTAATGGGGTTTCTATAGTAGACTGCCGTACGAATTTGTTGGAAAGAAATATATTGGTAGTTAGCTGGGGGCTGTAAGATTATAATTCTAAAATATTATCGTGCGGAAACTTGTAATTTTGTAGGGGCCCCACCATACTACTCCCACCCTGAGATCTTTCTGGGTGGCAAAAAAAAAAAAGAACGAACACCCCGAAGGCTAAGGCGGGCTCTACGCTCGCTGCGCTCGCTTCGTTCCCGCCTTAGCCTTCGGAACCTATTTTTGGGGCTTAAATACCGTCTAAAAAACTACAAGTTTCCGCACGATAATATTTTAGAATTATAATCTTACAGCCCCCAGCTAACTACCAATATATTTCTTTCCAACAAATTCGTACGGCAGTCTACTATAGTCAACCCTAATTAATTATTATGCTACTTATATGGTAAAAATGTTGAATATCTTATTAATTTAATTATTTGTCAAAGAGCCAACTTCGTATCTAGAACAAATATATGAAAAAATTTAAAACAAAACTGTGGTTACCTGTCCATCACTATAAACATTGCACACATCAGTCGGTTTGTGAGCGTCTAAGACAAAGAAGACCACACTCTCCTCTGGCTGCAGGATATCCACCAAGTCGAGGGTGCCTCCACAGTTAACCAGCACCACGTATTTGATCTCCTCACAGTTCTCCTCGTAAGCAGTCTTCAATTCCGACACACCGCGCACTGGCACCAAAGTATACGAAATATTGTCGCATTTAAACAAACCCTGCAGGATTTTACAGGTGCATATCGCGTCGACATCGTAATGGACTAGCAATAACACTCTCTGAAACACATTCAACAAGTCGGCGTAAATAAATAAACTGAATGACTGAAACGGCGAAGTTGTAACAAGTAAACAAAACGTTTTTACCCACATTTCCCAATAATACGTCGTAGAAATCCTTCCTAATATCCTCTACGAACATCTTGCTTTATCACAGAACTTTAAAATGTTGAATATCTCTAGGAAATCATGTTAAATAACATCAATTCAATAAACAAAACTACGAAAATCAACAGACATCGTGCGCGGCGCGCGCCGATAGCCGATAGATCGATGAACGAAATGTCGTCTGTCACAAAAAATAAAAAAAATAAACCTAAAAGTTCGTTCGAAAACAGGTTAGCGAGCTATAACACTGGCGACAAAGACAAAGTCGTGCAAAAACGAAAAGGGACGCAGTTATGCGTTAGAATGAGATACAAATACACCGCGATCACTCTTGCGCATAACTGCGTCCCTTTTCGTTTTTGCACGACTTTGTCTTTGTCGCCAGTGTGATAGCTCGTTCGTTATCAAATTCAATCAGTCAAACAAACGGCCCTTCCGTTTTACTTTTTTATTTATCGATTTTGGGGAACAGACATGCAAGGAAGGGGGCCATGCAGCCGTCCTCATCAGTCAAAGCACAGTCAGCACAGTATAAAGGTACAGTTACACATGCTCATTAGTAGCACGAAAGCATGCCACTATTGAGCAGTTGCTACCTAGTAGCATGTGTATCGAAGCATTGCTAATTATGAGCATGCTAATTTCGAGTTTGCTCAAAAATCGACAGTCGTGCGATTTTTGGGCATGCTACCTGCAGCGCGGGTGGAAGGGGGGGTGCTTTTAGCACGTGTGAACAGGTTTGCTTATTGAGCATGCTAGTATCGATCAATCGTTTGCATCAAGCTTTTGGACACACTGTATTGCAATCAAAATGGTTATACTATTAAATTTTCTGGAGAGGCCCACTTGGATTTCCATTTTTCACGCACTGACACTGACATAGAACTTGCTACAATGTCGATACCGAAGCCTAGCCCGTGCTCAATTAGCATGTGTGTTCAATCGTTTGCTTTGAGCATGCTTATTTAAAAGTTTGCTTAAAAGAAGCATGCTAAACAAAAGCAAATGTGTCAGTTCAAAGAGCATGCTCGCTTTAAGCATGCTAATAAGCATGACGTTTTATTAGCATGTGTAACTGTACCTTAAATATAGTAATGTAGGTACTATACTACGAGTCAAAGGAACAGAGGAATACGAGATCGCTGCGCGGGTTCTGCTGCTCACCCAAAGAGTAGAGTAATAATACCAGGAGGAGGTGCTCACCTTGCTTTTGAATACAGCACCAAGATTAGGTGAAATCAAGTTAAACATGATGTTGCGCTGTTTTATGTCCGTACTTTTTTAGAGCTCGACCAGAGAATTAAAAAACCTCGCCATATTGCGGAATTTCAATGGAACTAATTTTATAAGGGAGGGAATCGCTATAGCCGCGATTAGACTACACAATTGTTAGCCTCTGACAAATTGGCGTTCTACAAATTGGAGTAAGGCTATTCTGTTTACACTGTCCTAAGTAGGCTGCCGATTTTATATAGAGGAAAGATTTGTATTTTTGTGTGTATGTTTGTAATGAAGAAACTCAAAAACTACTGAACCGATTTCAAAAATTCTTTTACCATTAGAAAGCTACATTTACCCTGAGTAACATAGGCTACCTTTCACCGCGGGAAAATACCTCATTCCCACGGGAAAATCTGTTAACGCGGGCGGAGCCGCGGCGGAAAGCTAGTGCCTCTATAAAATGTCGTCTTCATGTCATCAATTTTCTTTTTTATTGTTTTTAAAGTTACATTTGGATCGATATTTTCATACATTTCCAAAAGAACGCGGTACCTATCGTATCATAGGTATATCGATTATATTGTAAAACGTCTTTTTCTTTCTGTGAGGACATCCATCTCTTAAAATTACGGCATTAAATACACCCGCTCGCATTGAGCTCAGCGCGGCGACTGAGTGCGCGCATGCGCATTAAGGGTGCTAAGTTACTTACTGTGATTACACCCGTCCTTAGTAAGGATGCTAACATCCTTAGTAAGGATGCTAACTTCCTAACTAAGGAAGTAAGAACGGTCGGGGCCCGTCAATCTCCGATAAGTAGAATGCTAACTGCCTTACTGCAATTACACTTTATGCGCGTAGCCAGTTTGATCAACTTTTGACCGTTAATTACTGCAAAACTTTTATGATGCGAGTTGTAATCGATCTATTATCGCTTGTTTACCCTAGTTAAGGGTACTGAACAGAGAGCTTGGAAGAGCCGCTTCGCTCGAAGCGGGTCTTCCAAACTCTCTGGTACTGAATTAGGTGTTTTCGACATGAACACAAGTTGACAAAAACTCATTCCATAAACATAAAAAACACAGATATAAAACTAAAAATAAATTAAATGATTGTGATAATTCAAACTACAAAAATATCTTTAAAAACTCATTGTATATTTATAGAGTACAACTTATCCTAAGGCATTACTTAGTTATGTTATGATAATTTCACCACTAAGTGATCATTTCTTAGTCATCTTTTTGAACTCCTCAACATGATGCTTTGCAATTTTATAAACTACAGTATTTAGTCTTAACAAGTTACTAGAGAGTGCTTGCAAATAAGATTTTATTAATGATTCATCAGTTTCGTCTGGCTTTAAATAATCATTAATTTCATAACAAAGCATATTTTCAGGACAGTCAAGGGCTCTCAGGCACCCAGCATATTCTGACCATAGCAGCTTTCTCCACTTAACATTGTGTTTTTGAGCCAATGGCACAAGCACACAGGCTGCAAAAGTATGGTCGCCATAACTGACTGACTGGAATTGCTCCAAACATTGAGTATAAAAATCTTGGAAATTATGCAAGCCAACCAGTGGCTTGTCAAAGTTCAAAAAAGCTTTTTTCCTGAACAATATTTGAGTACATTTCCGCAGGAGCGAGTTTATTTTCAGGTCTAAAAATAGGGCGTTGTCACACAGGAACACACACAAAATTCTACAAAACTTATCAGTTACATCAAGATCGTCCAGCAGATCAGGGAAGCAGAGTTCGTTAAACAGAATCCATTCTAAGCTGCAATTGATTATACGTTCTTTTTCTTCCTGAACTTTAGTCGCCAACTTTTTTGCATGCTCTCCGTATACTTTCGGCGTATTGTCTAGTTCTTGACTTTTACTGTATAATAAGAGAATTGGCAAATAGATCCAGTCCCTTGGCAGTATAGGCTCTTGCCATTTCTTAAGCACGACATTGGGACCAGTATCTTTGTAATTTAAGTTAATAACTTGTTGGTAACATATTTTTATTTCTTCAATGCATGTTAGAGCCTTCGAAAATCCATCAGCTTCAGATAATGACACTAAATTTAATAAACGTTCAGTTGTAAACCAGTCCTTGTTAAATAAAATGTAATTAAAGATGTATTCCAATTCACGTTTTTTGTCGTTTCTCAAAATATAGCACAGTTTGTTTGCTAATGTGTAAAATAAATCTCTCTTTGTCTCTGATAGTTTACACTGATCTGATAGTTTTAGAATGTAGAATAAAAAATCTGTTTCAATTCTGGTAAACCAATTATCACAGAGACTTGGTGTTTTGCTGGCTAACTTCTGAACATAAACCAATAAGTTTTCTAAAAAGATCTCAGACAATTCTGTATCATGCATTTCCACTAGTAAGATGGCCAGTGACGCTAAAAATGGCAAAGGAGAGCTGATATTGAGCAGTGGTAATACTTTTTGTTCTAAATCCACCACACAACTCTCAAGACCCATTAGATTTTTTATTGTATGCAAGTTTTTACTTTCAATACCAGATAGCAAGTTTGAACTTGGAATCAAATGTTTTACAATCTCTTTAAATCCTCGAGATGAAAACAGCAGTTTCAAAGAGTCATTCAAGAATGTTATCGGAACTTTTTCAGTTAGGAGAATAGTCTTGCAACAATCCAAAGAAGCACAGAGTAGGCGTAGATGCGCACACGTATAGCTTTCTGATCTAGATAACTGTGTCAACCATTTCTGACCTCCTTCCTTTAGTAAGGGGTAGATTTGATGCTTGTAATTTTCTAACCCATTATAGTTACTTTCCAGCAGTCTATTTACAAACTGTAGAACAACAGCTGCATGAGTTGCTGATATAACTGAAGAATTTACGAAAATATCAGTCCCTTTAACATGTTTGTACAAAGTTGTGATAATGATTGGACATAAAGATAAAGCTTTGTCAATTCCAACATTAAAATACAGGGTGTTGGAAAGAATGCAGAAAGCTTCTATCTGAATTCGTAAACCATGTGTACCATCTACACCAGAACTAACATATTCTGATATTGGTGTCAGAATAGCATATTTTGATACCAAAATATCTGAAATTTCTGGAGATTGTGAAGACAATACTCTTAAAAGTTTTACAGCTCCTAAAACTGGCTTCCCATTGTATAGTGCCCGAGGGTCAAATGGGAAGTTTATGCTTGTTGATGGAACAAAGTTGTGTAATATAGATTCAAAAAGATGGTCCATTTCAACAATCTTCATTGCTGTATCCACTGAGTTCCTTGCTAATCTAGTCAGTATCTGCATGGCATACTGTACACAATTAAAATTGGGCCTTACAACCTCAAGAATATAGTACAATCTTTGCAAAATATCTGTTCTCAGAAGAGCTGCCAATATGTCTATCTCAGCCAAATGAAAGTCTTTTAATTCAGACTCTTTGGATTCTAATTCCTCAATCTCTGATTTGTCATTTTCTAAGCATGGTTGCTGAGTACCTTCATCAAAGCCGACCAAGGCATCTAGACAAGCCTCGTCTACTCTATTGAACAGAAGATTCCTCATAGCTTTTAACGCTGGTTCTAAAATAATGACTTTATTTTCATCCATTGCAATTCTTATGATAAAGAATATTTTACTCAATGGAATTTCTATTATATCTTTGTAAGTTCCTGCAGTGTAGTATTCTAGAATACCTGCTAAAGTGTTTAAAGCCATAACTCTTTGTTGCGTGACTGTTGATCGTGACAATTCAAACAATTCAGTCAAGCTGTACCCTGGCCTATGCGGTTCTTCTCCATGGTGGTACAGAGTCTTTGTTTCCTCAGAATATTCCATAGCATATGGTAGTAAATAACCATTGAAATTGAACCTGGCTTCATATGGTTCATCAGGTTTAACTTTCTTACATTCTTCAATGCCTTTGATCCACTCAAGTTTGTCTTTTTCTAATGAATCAAAATGTAGCCACTTATTAACATCTGGATGAGAAAGAACATCATTTTCCCATAGTGACTCATATTTATACTCAGATGAATCTAATGTGTCCATTTCTTGTTCAGTTGCTTTATTGCTTTCTACAAGTTCAGTTTCCATATTACATTCAGATATTTCTGTTATGTTTAAATTTTCTTGTTTCTTTCTTTTTGCTCTTAGAAAAGCAACTAAATTAGGATCTAAACTTGAAAGTAGCTTTTGTTGCTCTTCAAGAATTTCTTTTTCTGACATCTTGCTTATTAAATTAACATTTTCTTTGTGAATATCAGCTGCATCTTGTGTAGACAATATGTAACTCTTCTTTGGAAGATTTTTTGGATCAACACTACTTTCTTCTATTTGTGGTTCATCAACTTCCATTTTATGACTGTTTTGTAATTGCTGTATATAGATACTTTTAGTACCAGGTTTAATAGTTAAATCTCTTTTCATAGCTACTGGAAATCCTTTATCAGGCATTGGAAAACTGACATCCACATAGGTATCATAATTTTTCTCCACAATATTGCCCAACAGTGTAGGTATCACTTTAGGGTAGTATACTTTATCATCTTCGATTTCAGTTTTACTCTCTTTAGGTATTTCTTCTACGTTTTTCTCTAGTATATTACCGATGACTGAACTGCTTGTACCAGCTTCAAATCTGACTCTCTTTTCGGAGTGGTTTTTAAGACCCTTTGACTGAGCATATTTAGAAGCTTTTCTTGTACATATGTCGGAGGTACTAGCTCGTTTGGTGGCCTCTGTGCTTCGTAAGTTTGTTACTTGTGCAGCACCTTTAAAATTTTGATTTTTACACTTTTCACGAAGAAATTCTTCTTGCATACGTAATATATCGTCTTCATCGTCACCTGGTTGGGGTCTTTTAATCATTATTATAGCGTTTAAACGCTTTTCACAGTTAAACAACAAACCAATTAATTTATTTATATAAAAATTAAGTACCAAGTACCACTAACAACGCAAAACGAAATTACAAATGAGTGAGGTTACCTTTTTGTTTTGACATTAGTTAGATTTTCAGAAAGACAGTTACAGTAGGCACAGAATACCAAATGTGAATAAATATTTGATAGAAAAATAGTAGACAGTTTAAGTATGTTTACAAAGAACGTTTTGAAGACTATGGACAACATTTTTTGAACGCAACCATTATTATTTCTAGGCTCTTCGCCCACTGGCGGGCGGCAGCGACAAAAAACGAAAGGGACGCAGTTATGCGCAAGAGTGAGCGCGGTGTGATTGTGTGTCATTCTAACGCATAACTGCGTCCCTTTCGTTTTTTGACTTTGTCGCCAATGGGCGGAGGCCCTTATAGGTAAACAAACACAAAAAAAAAGAAAAAAAAAAAACTAACGAAATAATAAGCAAGTTTGTTGGTGGGCACGTGAATTTGTTTGTAAGCTGCAAATTATAAACTAAAATACAAATACTACGTAAAATGCCTAAAGCAAAGACTAGTATAGATAAATTGAAACATCCAAATAGCCGAAAAACTATTTCAATAATGAAGGACATGAAGAAAAAAGAGCGAAGAGATCAAAGCAAACTTGGCACTCATATAAAACACAACCTCATTGGTGAGAAAATACTTTGGTTTAAGGAGAGGATACCTGCGGAATGCACCACATGTACCAAGGAACAAGTTTTAGAACTTATTCAGACTTATCTGTCTCGATTTGATGAGGAGTTGGAACAGATTGCCCTAAAAAACTCCATATGTCAAAGAAAAGGTCGCCAACACGCTAGTCGGGAGGATATTATCAATATAACAAAGAAGAAGGAACAGGAGGAGTTTGAAACTTGCGGGATAGAGTTGCCAGACCTCATGGATATCCAGCAAATAGAGGTCTTGAGGAATTGGAATGGAGAACTTCGGTTTCTACAACATTTCAAATTGAAGCGATTTGCTAAAAAGCATCTAATATAGCGTTTAAATTAAATTTGCTCCTTTTATTACTATATGGTGCCTTATTAGTCTCTGTCATAGAATAAGTACATCTTTATTTAATTTTAGGAACTCAATAATAATGGGCAATATTATGGGAAAGTTATTGGATAGCTATTTATTATGCTATCTTTATTTCAGCTGTAATTAATTTGTGTGTGTGGACAGTGGAAAAACAGTAGAGATGTGTAGGTAATGCGTATGATATCACAAAAGTAATATCACCCTAAAAGGTAATGCAATATCACACATTACGCGAGTATTGTAACCAGTACACGTACACATCACACATTAGCTATCATGGAAGAAAATCAACTTTTTTCGGGTCAGTTAGTGAAAAATAAAAACAAAAACACTTTTTTTGTGTGCTATCTAACTCAAGTAATGCTGTCGCGCGGGTAATGTTATGATAAAGTAATATGTGCTGACGGTACGGAATACTACAGAGCATTTCTTCATACTATGTAACAAATTTCATTCAACATTTCGGGTAATGTTTAGGGTGATGTGTAATGGTACGGGGTGATATCACCTTTTCGAAAGTAATGAGTAATGTGATATGGCATTAAAACGTACTGTTTTGCGCATGTCTAAAAAACAGACTGATATTTAGAGGAAATATTATAGTAGACACAAATCCACTAAAACAGAAAACTAACATACAAATGAAATAACAAATAAGATGAGTTTTTTTATTAAACAGTAGTATTTACAAGTCTTCATACAGAAACTGATAAATAAATGAAAAGAGGGACACAACTGACTTACATTTTACAAAACTACATTATTATCTGTGCAAATCCCATTCAGTTGAAGAAAAAAGTCAGTCACTTTACATCACATAATTATTACAACAAAAAAACTTAAATCACTAAATAGTTCCATTGAAATTCTTTTGAGTTAAGCTATCGTATGTTTCATGAAATTATATACTGAAAACAATACATTAAATAAACAGTGTATTAAATAACTATACATTTTTTGTGGTTTTGTAGTGAGTAACATTGGTGACACAGATTCAAATTAGCACAATTAATTATGCTGCATTGGTCATACTTCTAAGAATGTACTTACCTATTTAAAATGGTAGGCACATTTACACATGAAAGCTGTTTCTAGGGATGCCCGATACACCGCTTTGTATCGATATATCGTATCGTAACGTATCGAAAGGCTTTGTATCGATATGCGATTCGTATCGTATGCTTTTGTATCGATACTGCAAATATCGTATCGAAAATATCGCATTGGTTTTTTAAGTAAAATGGAGGTTTTATTTTTAGATTTATTTATTAAAAAACTAGTTATCCAGTCCAATATAGGTATAAAACGCAGTATAAATATTCAAGGGCCACACCCTACATAATAAATATTGTTCACAATCCACTTACTCGCATCATCATATTACAAAAGTGGTGTAGACTACGATACACGTTGTACTGTATCGTAGTCTACACTGTACACGTGTAGACTACGATATCTATCGCTGTACACGTTGACCTTGAGAGCGCCCGTATTTCGTTGCGGTAGGGTTGAATTTCGTAGTGCGAATGTCCAACCGCATGTGCTGGCTTCTGTACCTACACCTATAAGCGGCATTATGTACAAAAAAAGTTCCGAAACGCAAACGTAAACAAACGTCAAGGCTGTTTGTGTGATACGATATTTTTGATGCGATATTGCGATGAAGCGATACGATACAGCGTCGTATCGTATTGGCGTGTATCGATTCAAAATATCGATGTATCGCATGGCTTTGTATCGATACACCGATATATCGATACGTATCGGGCATCGCTAGCTGTTTCATAAACATTATGACTAAGCTAAGCTGAAAAAACAATTTAAGGCTTGCTTGGCTTGTCTTTATGTTTTTGTTAGTATGTATTTTTTTAAATGTTTTCAAATATTGTTTTTTTAGGTCATTCATATCATTTTATATTCTTTTCATAGAGGTTGCACTTGCATAGATTGTGCACTTCTGTGGCTGCAAGCATAACAAACAGAATTTCAAGTCCGGTGAAGCTTGATTTGTCGTACCTTTTCGACACAAGCATAGGTCAATTAAAAACAAAAAAAAAAAACAAACAGAAACTGAATTTGATGACCCAATATTTAAAAGGTTATATATAAGTTGACTCAGAATTTATTTAATCATTTCATTATTCATCATAAATTAATAAATTAAATACAGGATTTTGAGATCAAAATTAAAAATAATCAATTTATTTATGTAATTGAATTGAATCTTTGCTATTTAATTGATAAATATTGAATATTTAGGTACATTAATCAATAAATATAAGTGGATTAAATTGGTTTTCTAAAGCATTTCACAAAATAAAAGTTAATTAAATAATAATGATTATGTTTAACAACTAGTCAATTTTAGGGCTGCCTGTTTTTCATCAAATATGATTATTATTTTTTTAATAGTTTCCAAGTGTAGAAAAGATTAGCATTCATATTCCCTAATTATAAAGTATAAAAATGCACAAAGGTAATGGCAATAGAATATATTCTAAGGGAAAAAGTTAAATTATTACATTAAATCTATACTACACTTTTGATTCTGAAACTACACTAAGTTAATCAAAAATAATAAATAGACACATATCAATTTCAAAGCTACTAATAAAAGGAACACAATCACACAAAATAATTGAAACTCACAGTTGAATACCACTATCACACAAAAATAATTGAAACTAAAAATCTGACTTTTAAATTAAAATATTTTAAATACTAAAATAGATTAAGACATTGAAGTACCTTTATGAATAACATCAATATTAAATTATTTCTACTTATCTAGGCACTTTTTATAGTCTATTTAGACAAAAACTTATGTCTGTTTGTTTCTAAGAGATAAAGGATATTTTTTATTTATTGCTTGTTCCTGACAATATTGATAAAATTTATATACCAGTTTATTACAATTTTCTTTCTTTCTCTAAATAGGCAACCATCTCAAAATCTGTAACATTGCGTATTGGTTATGCACCATAAGGAAGATGTACTTTTTATTAAGTTATATTTTTGTTATTTTCATTTTGCAGTTTTTTCTAGAATTTACATTTAATTTAGTAACAAACTGTGTTTTGCCTGTAGATGTGTTATTTATTTTTATTTAGAGAGCTTAAAGCAACCCACACTTCATTCTTTCATGATATTCCTACTCCTTGATCAAGCAATATTTTGAGTGATTTTTAAGAATTTCCTGGAATTACCTGCTGACTCATTATTCTGACTTCAATATTTTATTGTAGTTAAATTTAATTTACACCAAAATTCCAAAAACACTTGAAAAATGTTCATACCATTTATGTACAGTTTACTCAGAGTAATCTCTTAAGTGCATTCTTAAAAATCACCCATTTCATTTCACTTTTCATAACTTAAGACTTACATAAAAACTATCCATGTTAAATAAATCAAGTAAATAAAGGTAGGTGGTAGAAATCATAGCCTCTCTGTCCTCGAGCTGCCAGCCAAATGTAGACCACATGATATGCACCAGGCACAAAACAAATCATTCCTGCTAAAAAGAAAACTGCACCTTGTAAACCATACTCTGGCTTAGCTACATAAAACGCACCCATACCCAGGAGTCCTACTCCTACCAAGAGGAGCACGACAGCTGCGCAGACTGTTCTCCAGTTCTCCCGGACCTTGGGGTGGTTCCAGCAGTACATGGACTGTGTCGCCTCTACATATTCGTGTATTAATGAGTCTGAATCCCGTGATGCTGTGTCTTCGCTTTTGTAGGTTTTGCTGCAAAGACAAGATTACTTGATTAATAATACATTATGGTCAGCTGGGCACTTAATGAATTATTGATGAGAAATTAAAATGCGAGTCGTCATTGTGGAATATTCAACATGGCTGCAAGTTGACTTTCTACAGTTTCTAAAACAATGAACCGTGGGTTAGTGGACAGAGTCAATTAGTAAATATTAGCGCGCAATTAGAACTAGGTTGTAGCGCGGAAGTGTGTCTGTGGAGTAAGCGTAACGGCTTGCAATCACGAGTTCAAATGCCTTTTGCCCCACTAAGGAAATCTGAGTCACAAAAGGTCAAGAACAATAACAAATAGCACAAAGAAACTACTTTCTTAGAGCGTTTTATATGTAAGAATTAATGAGAAACTGGGTCAGAGTGTAGGGAAGGGGGCACTAACAATAATGTTTTTTTTTTGGGGGGGGGGAGGGGGGGAGGGGGTGAGGGTGACCTCGGAGGTCAATGACCCGATTTGACCTTTTTGGGACTTAGAAAAAAAAGGAAAAAAACTAAAATTGCCCGCGAAGATAATTAAAAAAAAAATCTCTGGCGGTCGCCGGCCGCTGCCGCGGCACGCTCGCTGCGCTCGCTCGGCTCCCTCCGCTCTGTTATTGACATCAGTCTAACCTAACCTAACCAACCAATTTCATTCTGGGTAGAAATTGTTTTTTTTATTAGCGGGGGGCTGCGCCCCCCGAGCCCCCCCTTTCGGGGGGCTGCGCCCCCCCGTCCCCCCGCTTCGGTTAACGCCCTGACTACTAATATCAATGACAGTGACCTTTGACCTTTTCGGGGTCGGTGACCTTTTTGGGGTCGATGACCTTTTCGGGGTCGGTGACCTTTTTGGGGTCGGTGACCTTTTCGGGGTCGGTGACCTTTTTGGGGTCGGTGACCTTTTCGGGGTCGGTGACATTTTTGGGGTCGGTGACCTTTTTGGGGTCGATGACCTTTTCGGGGTCGGTGACCTTTTTGGGGTCGGTGACCTTTTTGGGGTCGGTGACCTTTTCGGGGTCGGTGACCTTTTCGGGGTCGGTGACCTTTTTGGGGTCGGTGACCTTTTTGGGGTCGGTGACCTTTTCGGGGTCGGTGACCTTTTGGGGTCGGTGACCTTTTTGGGGTCGGTGACCTTTTCGGGGTCGGTGACCTTTTGGGGGTCGGTGACCTTTTCGGGGTCGGTGACCAAATAAAAATAAAAATCCAAAAATTTTCTAAGTCCTAGCTCCATAGTAAAATTTTCGAAATTTTTCTAAGTCCCGTGCCCCCTTCGCTACACCCCAACAGCAAAATTTCCGAAATTTTTCTAAGTCCCAAATTCATAGTGCCCCCTTAGCTACACTCCAACCAGAAACTGTATATATAAGTCATAAAAAAGGCTTACCCGGACAAATAATCTGTACCATTCTTGAATTTATTCTGTAGAGGCGACCTGTCCCCAGTTGCACCGTACACTTTGATAGCTTCGTCTGTTTCCTCTTCAAACGCGTCGTCAATTGAAAAACGCTTATCGTTGTCACCGTATGGCCTCGTCATTGCTAAATCTTTTTCTTATTAGATTAATTAAATAAAACAAACATTTCAATTTGCGTACAAAGACAAAACACAGCTGTCAAATTTTCACAACATCGCCATATTGATTTGGTTTGGTTACGTTATGAAACATGAAACCTGTAGATTTAATTCGGGTCGTACCTATCTCTTTTTTTTATTAGATTTAATTTGGATTTAATAACCATTTGCCTAGACATTCGAGAGACATTTATCCAATTATTAAACGACATTCGAGAAATCTGTATTTTTGGCTGGTTTACACGTATTAAGTTGTTAAGTAGTCAACTAAATTTTTAGTTAAAATTAACTTAATTTTAAGTAACCGATCGTTTACACGCTTGTCTAACTTATGCACTCTTTAGTTCACTGTACTACTTAAGTACTTCACTAAATTGTTGAGTTCACACGTAACTAAATGACAGTTTAGTAGAAAGCCACGCCTACCGGGGAATGCAAGCGGTTCGGGAGGCGCGGCTACTTAATCAAAAATAGACTAGATTCTATTTCACTTGTTCACTTAACCACTAAATCGTTTACTTACCACTTGTGACTAAAGAGCTCTTAAGTGGTTGTTTACACGCAAGAATTAAGTTAAAATCAAGTTAAAATTTAGTTAATTACTTCGTCACTTAATACGTGTAAACCAGCCAATTCAAAGTATTTTAGTTAGAGAAGAGTATTTGAAAAAAATATACAGAATACTGACTGAAGTAAAGCTTAAGAACGTATCAATCGAGCGAGGTTGATTGATGTATTTATAGATGCGTTCAAGATATAGGAATTCTTAAATTAAAGTGGCAACTCAGAGGAACTAGCAGAAGAATTTTCATTTCAAATCTGGTCACACTGACCAATTTAAATGTCAAATCAAAACAAAACCACGTGAATGAGAAGTAGAATTTCGTGTTATTTGATTGATTGAATTCGGATCTTATTTTAAATTACGGAATGGTGAATAAAACGTGGTCGAAAGTCACTCCTCCATTATCGAAGCCTGTTCTAAGATGTATAGAAAAGCAGGGTTTTATCTCGATGACGCCTATTCAAGCTGCGGTGATACCGCTGATTTTATCATGCAAAGACGTGGTCGCCGAAGCAGTTACGGGCTCCGGGAAGACCCTGGCGTTCGTCGTGCCTCTGCTGGAGATGTTGCTGAAGAAGGAGAAGGACGCGCCGCTGAGAAAAGACTTGATATACGCGGTTGTGATATCTCCTACGAGAGAACTAGCTACTCAAATTCATAAGGTGAAGATGTTCATATGAAAGCTTATATCCTTTTTTTTTTTTTCAAAATTATGAACTTGGCTCTTGTCCGTGGAGTAATCGCCACTTCTTTCTGTCTGTAGCCAGTTCCTTAACTTCCTGGTACAATATGACCTCTACTGTTTCCTTCTAAAAATGTATGTCTTGGTCTTCCATCATGTCATTTCTGTATCTTATTTCTTTATACAAATATTGTTATTTTCACATTATGGTCAGTTCATATTATTATCATATTTATAAGCCTAACTTGTAAAGAATGTAATGTATTGTACCCAACTGAATCTCTGCACTGCTTAGAAAAAATTGTTTTTTTTTTAGAATTCCAGTGAATAGTTCAATAGAACATACTTTATTATGTATGGAAGTAGGTACCTTATATACACAAGTTCACACATCTATCTATGGCTATATTTAATTTCAAAAATTTTTGTTAATGTTGTTATTAATGTAAAATATATTTTTACAGGTTATACAGCTGTTTCTTGAAGAGACAGAATTGTCACACATTACATTATCACTGCTATTAGGTGGCCGATCCATTGAAGCGGACATGCAAAGTTTACAGAAGGGTGCACAAATTACTGTGTGTACACCAGGACGCTTCCAGGACTTGCTTGAAGAGAGGAAACAACTCAACTTAGCCGGCAAACTTAAAGAATTGGTAAGAAACTTTGTTTTTCATACTATTATTATAAAGAGGAAAGATTTGTATTTTTGTGTGTACTATACTGTAATATACTTAAGGATAACCCACAATAACCATTTTCCGGTGCGGAGCCGGGGCGGGTCGCTAGTAATGAATAAAATCAAAAACTACCGAACCGATTTTACAAAATTCTTTCACCATTCGAAAGCTGCATTCACTCTAAGTAACATAGGCTACCTTTTATCGCGGGAAAATGCCTCATTCCCACGGGAAAAACTATTAACTCGGGCGAAGCCGCGGGGGAGAGCTAGTTCTAGAATAAACTAGAAAAAAAAAACAAGATGTGACTCATTAAATAAAATAAATATGTGAGAGGGCTTATTCCTCTTGTAAAGTTTATGGTAATCTCATGGTATTATTATTTCCCAGTCAGACTAAAATATAATAATATTATTATTTTTTTCTAGGATTTTCTAGTTTTAGATGAAGCAGACCGCCTCCTAGACCTGGGTTTTAGTGTAACACTAACAACAATTCTCCAATACCTACCAAGACAACGCCGCACAGGCTTGTTCTCAGCCACACAAACTAAAGAGCTCCAAGACTTAGTCCGAGCTGGCTTACGAAACCCTGTTGTGGTCAGTGTCAAAGAAAAATCCACAATAAGCACACCATTGCTTCTAGAAAATTACTATGTCATTGTAGAACCGCAAGACAAGTTTTTGTTTCTACTAAATTTTATTAGAAACCGTAAGATTGTGAAAGGTTTGTTCTTTCTACCAACGTGTGCTTGTGTTGATTACTGGGCGGATGTGCTGCCTACGTTTTTGCCAGATATAAAAGTGTTTGCAATACATGGCAAGATGAAGTTGAAGCGGAGCAAGATATTGGAGAATTTTAGGGCCGCTGATAATACGATTTTACTTTGCACTGATCTTTTAGCTAGGTAAGTGTTGTAGTGTAACCAGTAGAATTACGAGTATCTATGTAAAAGTCATAAGAATTCGATAAATTTAGCCCACTCCAATTTTAATCCATCTCAGGTGATCCATTTTGATTTCAAAAACATGAATTGTAATTTTCTACTAATTACTCCACATCATAGTTTCCATTAATTAATCACATGACTTTTTTTAACATTCCTCTTTGCATTATTTTAAATAACATACTCATAATATATGCGTATATATGCGTAATATATACTCATCATGACCGTTTCGGCACCCTAAGTCCATTTCCCCGTTCGTCAAACGAGTAAAGACTTGTGAAAATATGTTACAATATTCAGAAAGTTATTTCTAAATTTATTCCAATCTCACTTTTTTTAATTGACCTAATCTAATGCTTGTGTCGAAAGGGTACAACCATACAAACTTCACTTCAGTTGCTGATCTCACATATAAAGGATGGTTCTTGAAGGAAGCCTTTAATTTATCCCCTACATATTTTGTTTTGTTATGTAGTTGTTTTTTATTTTTATTTTTGTCTTATTTCTTGTTTTTTGTGTTGTGATGTGCAAATAAATGTTTCTATTTCTATTTTTTTTTACACATTCGAATTAAATGGAAAATTTTCAGAGGTTTAGACATCCCGGAAGTAGAATGGGTTCTTCAATGGGAGCCTCCCTCGAACCCCTCGGCGTTAGTTCACCGCGTGGGGCGCACGGCCCGCGGCGGCGCGGCCGGCTGCTCGCTGCTGCCCCTCCTGCCCACAGAGGATACCTACGTACCCTTCATCAGAACCAACCAGCTGGTCGAGCTCAAGGACTGGAGGAAGTCTAAGGATGAAATCAAGATAACCGAGAAGTTACGGCATAAGGTAAATAGAATGAAGTTTTCTTTTGCACTACTAGAGGGCCAGAACTTTAGAACTTTTACATTGTTAAGTTGGGATCGGCTGTCCTAATCAACCTTCGCCGTTCGTCACCATCCTGGGTCGTCATAGAATCCACAATCACATCCAATTCTTCAAAGATTTCTGTCGTACTAAATTCTAGAATGTTAATGGCTGTTAATGTGATATTAATTTCCTAAATACGAAAGTAACTGTGCGCGTGTGATGTGACTCTAACATAACTTCATAAAATAATAATAATTAAAGTATTAAATAAAAACCAACCAACACTGTTCAGGACCTATCAGCATAATTGCTGCCTGTCCTTAAAATAATAATAATAATAACTGGTTGAGGTGTAAAAACAGTGGGGCAAGCTTCCAAATCCCTCGTACGCGGGGCGGGCTTGTGGGGCGGGGGCACGGTAGAGGCACCAAGCAGATATCGAGGCCATCCGCCCGCAGCTCGCTCGTCTGCGCACTGCGCATCCCCGGTACCTGCACTTGCGACTGGGGGCCAAGGAAAGCGGGCCGCGCGACACATTCTATACTTTGCACTGTTCTTGTGTCCGTTGAATAAGGCAGAAAATCGCGGTGCGCATGTTTCAAAGTATTTTTTATTTGAAGTACAAAAATTTACACAAATCACTTTTCGACGTTTTTTAATGAAGTTATTAAGTTTTGCTCAAACCAAGGCTGGCTCAAATGAAGAATAAACTCTTAAAAATGCACTTGACCATATCAGGAAACGCAAAGCTGCCCTTTTTTTTAAATAACCATTTTAATTTCAGGTATTGACCATCCTACACAACCTACAAAAGAAAGATCGAGCGGTATTAGACAAAGGCCAGCGCGCTTTCGTCTCGCACATGCGAGCTTATTCCAAACACGAGTGTAACCTTCTCTTGCAACTGAAAGAGCTGCCTCTAGGCCACATTGCTACCAGCTACGGCCTACTCAAACTCCCTCTGATGCCAGAAATAAAACAGGAACATAAAGAACAATTCATAGGCCCAAAAGGAGATATTGATTTCAATAGCATACCTTATTTAGATAAGCAGAAGGAGCAGAGTAGGTTGCAGAAGTTAGAGGAGTATAAGAAGACTGGTGTGTGGCCGTCGAAAAAGAAAAAGAAAATGGTAAGTTGGAACTAAGTACCTTCTGTTACAAAAGTTGTATGTTGTTATACTTTTCATAGAAGCGTGTTCTCACTTTTTTTGTTTTACAAATACTGTCAGTGACTTAACATTTTGCTTATAATAACAACATACTCAGAAAGAATGCATTCAGTAAAAATTTAAATATAAAAGCACGTGATATGACTGCAATTTTGAACGTGATTATAAAGCTTGACCAGAGAAATAAAAAACCTTGTCTGGGGGGAGTTTTACGCGGGAATCGAGAGGAAATGGCGGGTTCATTGTTTCGTCCTTTTTAAAAATAGTTTTTCATGGTAGTTGTGGTGTTAATATGGTGGAATTAGTGCGATAATGTGCCGTTAAAGAAGAACTATTCAATGAAAGTGAGAAACAATGAGTGGTTAGCTGTTTCTGGTTTGATACCCCGCGTTAAACTTCAGTATCATTGGAATGTAAGAACCACCCTTGCATTCCAATGATCCCGTAACAAGAAATGAAACTACTGAAGAAGTTTGACATAGATGCAAGAAATGACTAAAGACGACGAAATGAAACTGAAGAAATAATGACTGAAGATGAAGACATTAAACTTGGATAATGCAAGAAACTACTAAAGACTAGGCTGTATGGGCTTAGATCCCTTTGCCTTTCCCATAAGGGAGTAAGAAACTAAAAAAAAAAAAAAAAAAAACTTGTCTGGGGGTGTATATTTTTATGATAATGGCAACAATTTCCATCGTAAAATTAGTTCCATTGAAATTCCGTAATATGGTGAGGCTTTTTATTTCTCTGGTCAGGTTTTACCTAGGTAAATTTTTATATGGATTTCTCGGCAATCGCACTCTCGCGCAACCTATTTTATTAAGGGGCTCTACCAAGCTAAGTGGCGCCGCCATCCTGAAAAAAATAATATCTCGGGAAATAATCAATTTTTCAAAAATCCGGTCCACAAAACTAGAGTCGGGGTGCTGTAGGATATATAGAAGCAATCACATATGTTTATTATAGTTCAATGTAGTTATAGATAGAAAAAATGCGAAAAGTGGCCGTTTTTTGCAAATTTCCTATCTCTAACTACAGCGAGATACAATAAATAAAGTTAATAGCTTCTATATAACCTACAGCACCCCGACTCCAGTTCTGTGGAACGGATTTTTAAAAAATTGATTATTCTCCGAGTTATTATTTTTTAAAGGGTGGCGGCGCCACTTAGCGTGGTAGAGCCCCTTCAGGGCCGTAGCTAGGGGGGGGGGCATTGTGGGGCAATGCCCTACCTTGAAATCACAATGCCCTACCTTAAAAATACCAAAAAATAAGATTTCTTTTTATAATTAAATTGTTTGTTCATAGTTCGAGATAAAAAACTCTAAGAGATCAATGATATACTTACATGGTGATAGATTTAGGAGCCCGTGCTCCGAGGGCAGATCAATTATGATATTTTTTTTACTTCCGCCCTACCTGTAACCAATGCTGCCCTACGTCAAATTCGACTCATCAAAGTCATCATTCCATGGAATTCTGACAGCTGTCAAATTTTGACATTCCAGGTGCCACAAACCTTTATTACGACAATCGTAAATTTATATAATTAAAAACTATGGACTCTGTCGCGTTCTGACACCTCAAACTTTTCGCCTTATTTACTGAATAGATTTGAAAAATTGGGAATAAAGATGTATTATTATTTCTACGTTTTGGTAATATATTAATGATTGCAGCATTAACCAAAGCAAACATAGCGTGAAATTAAACTTCGATAAAGTTAATCTTCGAGTCATAGTATATTATGTTTACTTAGACAAGATTTTTAACTTCTTTAGCTCTAATTATCTCTTAAGTATAATAGGTAAAAAACATATAAATACCTACAACAAAACAACTGAGAATAGTTTTTTTTCATTTCATTTCTTTTCATTTCTATAGAAAAACTCGTGTACCTTCCGCCGAATGGCAGCGAAAGTAAATTCGTCATATTTGTTAAAAAATGGTAGCTTAGGACCCGTCTTTTTAGGCTTATGCAGCTCCTTCGTAGATTTGTATTCTTTTGTGATATTATATACACTTGACAAAGCCACGCCAGTCATCTCCGAGGTCTTTTTAGCGCATTCCGTTGCACTCCACTCGACTGCTTTTGGCCAATTTTCGATATTGTATTTATAAAGGCTCAAAATAACAGATTTTTCTTGAACCGAAAAGGCACCCCGAGGACGCTTCTTTCTGGGTGAAAGAAAGTCCACATCTTGTGTAGGGTCAGAAGAGACCATTTCACGTGACGGACCAGGTTGTGGATCCATCGTTTCTTACCAAAAAGAAAACACAAAATAACAAAACAACACAGATAACAAATAAAACAAAACACAGGTAACAGAATAAGATAACAAATAATTCAACGAATTTCGACAGCAGCGAAAGAGGAGCACATTCAAGCATTCATAGAAGCCGAATGAATAAATAATTTGACATGACATGACGTAGCATTTTCGTTTTTTTTTTACTATGGACAAAGAGGTTTCATACATCTGAAATGATACCATTACTAAAATAAATTAAATGTCGTGCAAAACGTAACTCAGTTAATTTGTTTAGTTTAAAATTAAATAGCCATGTTATTATATCACACATGTGGATGCCCTATATTTTCTCATTGAAAATCTGAAAATAATTAACGTATCTATTTGATTTTACTACAATGTGTTGGGACAGATTTTTAATTGGCAACATATTATGAAATGTCAGGATTCCATTGAATGATGACTTTGACTTACAGCCCTGAGCCCCTTATGCTAAGGTCTCAAATAATTAAACATCTCCAGATGCAAACGAAACCTTGGGAACAAACAATACAAAGCAAAGAAGAGCGCAAACAGCGAAAGAAGAAACGGAAAGAAGTGAAACAGAACATGGTAGAAGGAAAGAGAGGCAAGAAGCGGAAGGCGGTCACTCAGGAAGAGCTGGACGAGTTGGCTAAAGATGTCGCGCTGATGAAAAAGTTGAAGAAGCGGAAGATTACACAGGAACAGTTTGATGAGGAGTTTGATGCTGATAAATAAATATATCAAAATGTTACAATTTGTTTTAATTTCATTAGCTCATGAGAACGAAATTATATATCATTTTTTTTAGGGCTCGGTAACTTAAGCGTAAACGGAACCATTATAAGATCAGTCGTGTGTCTGTACATATATATATTCGCTTTGGAAGACAATACGCGGACGCGACCGCATAGTTGTATGTAGAACGCGTCGCTCAGTGTTTTATTTGACCCGGAAATCGGACGTCTACCATGTTTTCCCATTTTCATGTTGAGTTTTGTCTTACAAATGCAAGAGTAATACTTCCACGTGAAATACTTCGAGATCTATGCTTTTGAAAGCGCCGCGATCGCTGCCCCGCCCCGCCCCCAAGGTCTAGATACATGAAAATAAAACCACCAATGAAAATAGTAAAATAGACATTTATTCCAGTTTTAACTTTCGTAATGCAACATTTGATCTCTGAGTATTTACTTATTAACACAACAAGGCACCTAACACCTATCGTTATTTATAACATTATTGACAATTTTTAACATTATTTCTGTCGGTAAAACAGCACTTCCCTTTGTACAATGTTAAGGTGAGACTGTGAGACATAAAAGAGCCAAATACTTAAAACAACCAGCGTAGTATATTAGTAAAGTTCTTAAAAAAGAAACAAAATCATAGGAATCAATACCTGAACTGCTCACAACCACATAGTTAAAAAGAACTCGCGTATTTTTTTTACAAATGAAATCGTTTTGATTTCTTTACACAGACATTTATTTTTGCTACAGACAGGCTTAGCCAGACGCGGCTGATATCTGCACCGTCTCATTAATTCTTGTATATAGGAAAATTCATGGGTGCGAATCGATTTGTGTGATGAGCACTTGTGTAGAATTCCTTTCAGTCTGGATGAAGTATATATTTATTGTATTTAAACGTATGTCAGCTATCTGATACCTATTGTAAAGGTTTGGTTAGGTTAAATAGCCATTTACTTATACAAAAACTATATGCAAAAATTTTGCGGCGAAAATACAACTTTAATTTCATTTATGATAGAAAAAGACGCGGATTTTTGTTTAACTATCTTGTTTGTTGAGTCTTTGCTAGTAGTATGTATATTTGGCCCTTCCCTTAAATTAATTTGTGAATCTTCACTAGAGATATATTTTTTAGATCACAAATAGCACAATTCATTTGGCACATCGCCTAAATTT
Organism: Teleiodes luculella; assembly: GCA_948473455.1. Lineage (NCBI taxonomy): Eukaryota > Metazoa > Arthropoda > Insecta > Lepidoptera > Gelechiidae > Teleiodes > Teleiodes luculella. The sequence goes on from OX419600.1 coordinate 11,482,542, forward strand.
ATTAGCACCATTTATAATAGAATATTTTAAAACTATGTAATTTCTACTAATTTTTTTTATTGTGCGTTTAATATTTTACTATTTTCAGCTTTGAGTTTTCTAGCCAAAAGGAGTTGATATTTACATACAGTTATTATTATTAACGGACTCCCGGACACAATAAAATTATAATTTGTAAAAAATAAGCCAAGTCTCGTTATAAATGACATACAAAACATACAACTGGAAATTTTAAAAATAATACTAATTAATTCTCAATAGCAAATGTGATTTATAAATGTAAATATTTAACACGTTATATTTAGTAGGAAAGCGCTTCAAGCGGTCAAAAAACTATTACAAATAACATAGAATCAAAACCCGTAGACATATCATTCTACACTTGGTTGGATTGCTGAAAAGCAAGCTTTTTTTGCCGAATAACATTTATTTTGTATGCTCCTTTTTAAACCTAGTAGTAAACCACTTTAACGAGAAAATTTTCAATCCAAACAGTAGAATAAACATGTTTATAAGTTAAAATAAATTGTTTAAAAATATTTTGTCACAAGTCAAAAATGTACAGAATTAGGTACGTGACGAGATGCAAGTTATCTTTACAGCAGAGGACATGGTTAAAACGTCTAAATAATAAAAATTAAAAGAAAACGATACAAAACTGAAGCTTCACATACACATACAAGGAAAAAATAATTTACACAATACAATCCCTCGCGCGACACAAGCGTTATCTTATCATAAGTCCATACACTGCCTTGTCATGAAACATTACCTTAAAATCGAACACCTAAAATTACGCCATCTTACAAATAAAAAAATTATAGTCATCATAATAATACTACAATTTAAACTATAATACTTGCCGTCAAGGACATTACGGACTGTAGTTAACTGTATCTTACTGTATAATTTCATAAATGACATGACTAGTTGTCAAAAGAACCATTTTTATATAAAATGAGAGTAAAGTTCTATTGATGAAGAATAATTTAGTAATAATAATAATAATAAATGTTTTATTTGCCAAAATTATGTTTATAAAATAAGTTCTGTGTTAGGCTATATTTAGAAAATACTGTCACTTTATATTATTTATACTGTATTAAAATCATTGTTTCAATATATTATAACTGTTTTAAATGTATTATGTAAACCACACAGTCAAAATCAATATTTTGTTGAGCTAGCAATGTTCAGAGGTGCCTGTAGCAGGGATCGAAACCGGTTTTGAAATACCTTTTAATATCGTTAGTAAATTAACCGGTAATAGATGGAACTTAAGAAACAAACCAAAATCATTCTAGTTACCCGGTTTTTGATAAATAACGGAATTATATCGGTTTTTCAACTATATTAACAGGTATTTTTTTCGGTTTTTATCGGTTTCGATCCCTGGCCTGTAGGTAAGTATTAGGGATTATTCAACACCAACTCACTGGAGTCTTAAGCCTAACTTAACCTCTTTATACATAAAAATCTCCTTCACTATTATATACGTGACGCCCATGACATTGCAGAGTATGATGAACTGGTAAAATAATTTCTAAAACTATTATTTTACGTTTAAGCAATATACTCACTGCCCTTCCGAAGTAAGCTTTACACACAATATTCTATTCAGATTATCTTCGAGACAAATATCGGATTTATTATAATAGATGAAGAAAATTTTTATTTACTCATAATGTGTGAAAAGGTGACGCACATGATAGAACGTTACTCTAGAAAAAGGATCGGTTTTTTAATTACTGGACTTGGCGGGCCACTGCCGTATATTAAATATTGAATCACTTACATTATTTTTAAATTATTTATAGATTTGCAGTAAATGGAAGATATCACCTTTTCACATTATTGAATATTATATCCTACTGAACGCGTTACACAAGTAGAAATAAATAACAATTAGATAGCATAAGAATTCAGCTTACAGCTTAAAGTAAAAGTCAGAAAATTAAGCATTTAAAAATAGTTCATATCATATTAATAAGTCATAATAGATACGTTAGTTAAATGAGAATATATTATATAGTATACATATTCTGAGAACTACATATTTACTTTTTAATTATTAAATTGCACAATTGAAAAGGCACATAATGTATCAGTATAAATACATCGCATAGTATTCCATCATTCATATCTAGATAATACAAAGTAAAAAAAAAAGTTAAATAAATTAAAATAATCATGGTAAAATGTAAACTAACTCCCGAATACTAAATGCAAAAATATACATCACCAAATTATCTCAATTTTGTATACATTATATTTTTGTGACAAATGTCGAAAGTGACAAATCATCTCACATTTTGTGAGTCAAAGCGAAATCCTGAAAAAGACGACTCCCAAATAATACATAATATATCGCATTTTAGTGAAAATAAGGCACATATTCTGCATATCACTTTCATTCTATTATAATATTTACAAAATCCACATATATTTATTATAAATAGATAAACATAAAGTAAATTGCGTATTTAAAACAATGAAACATCAAAACATTTACGTTACAATAAAAAGTATTTTCAAAAATATTTATTGTCCTTCTATCACAATTTTGAATTTCATAAGTTTATCTAATAAATTCTAATGATGTCAATGTAATTTTATTATTCGATAACAATGGATGTCTTGGCCGGGCCACTGCCGTGCACTCGAATCCATATGTTTTGCTCAATAAGATTTCGCGTTGAGTGTACGGAGTACATTTCCTTAACAAAAAATTTAGTATAATATCTCTCTATTCATATGAATTCATAATGTTGTTTTTACTATCTAATATAATGTAAAGATTTTTCATTGTCACCTCCCGTAGCGTTGATATTGCTTTGTAACTTAAAAAATACAAAAAATATATATCGACAAAAAATAAATAAAAAGAAACGGTTACATACAATAATTCAAAAGTTGCAGAAACATTATTAACAAGACATCATCGCATTTTCAATCGAGACCTATTTTTATTTTTTGTAAATCTAAATATAATATTCTTTTTACTGTTAGGGGTATTGCAGCTTATAAAATTTTCATGACAGTTCCTAAAAAAAAAGAAAAATATTATTAGAGCTAGTTATTGCAATTTGAGATTGTGAAAGTTTGAGAATGATTGGATGTAACATAATAATATAATGTTATTCAATTTTCTTTATTGTATTCTACTATGGTAAAATGTAGGATAAATGTATGTAAATAACTGCAAACCGTATGAAAATATAAACAGGATAATTTTTTTCGTGCAATGATATATGTAAGACAGTCACATATAGAAAGTTAGGAAAAACTTAATTTTTCAATTAGAAAATTATCGTCCCGATAAAAATCATACGTGCGGGTCAGTTTATTGTCTGCTAAATAATTTTGTAATAATAAAAATAAAATATTGGCATACCTCAGACTTCGTCGGGCGCCATCCCCTCGTCGTCGTGGTTGGGTGGGGGGGGCGAGGCGGGGGCTTGCGGGGAGGGCGGCAGGGGGGAGGGCGCGGGCCCCTTGCACACCGCCTCCAGCGCGCGGATGCGGTTCTCCTGCTTCACTATCACGGATTTCAACTTGCGGATCTCGGTGACTAGGTCTTCTAATTGTTTCTCCTGTGGGTACAACAGTAAAATCTTAGAGTAAAAAATTTTTTGGGAGGCATTGAGCACGCGTGTCGGTTTCGCTCTTCCGAAATTTAGAGCCGCCTATGGCTTCTGACATGGCTCATATTTTGTTTCAAGTGATATTTGTTCGACGAGTCCCCACCGGGATTCGAACCCGGAACAAAGGCTGTTACAAAGTTATAATTGTAATCTAACACTAAAGCACGACTAATTTAAAAAATAATAATCTCGTTTTTGTTTTTATCGTTCTCAGTTTTGAACTTAAAGCCAGTTGTGCCTGGGGCGACTGAGCATTTCTGACACCAGCACAAACCCACAATAAGCAAGCAAAATTTGCGCCAGTGTCTCCTTTTCAAAAGTCAATAAAGAAAAACAGCTCACTATCGCAGCAGTGACGGCGGGCGGCGGCGTGGCCGAAGCAGGAGTGCCGGCCTGACTGTCGTCTCTTTTCGCCGCGGGCGTGGGCGATCTATCCTTCTCTTTCCCGGTGGCGAGCGCGTTGGTCTTTTTAGTGACGTGTAGTTGCTGCGCTGCCCGGCCGGAGACGTAGCCCCCCTGTACAACAAGCGCGCGCTCCTGTAGTTTGGTTAGGGATCCCCTAGCCTATAGCATCTGTCTTTTGATAATCCTGTTGGCTTTGGTGGTGGATTTGGTGTCATTTATGGCTGTTTTTTTAACCCCGACAAAAAGAAATGAAATCATTTATTTTTAACTTTTGGACACTTTTGATCACTTAGTTAAGTCAAATAAAGTTACATTTAGTGGCGAGTTCAGCAAAGCAAAATGTGCGGTCTTTGGTGAAGAAGGAGGTTATAAGTTTGTCGTGTGTGTCTGTCTGTCTGTGGCATCGTAGCTCCTAAACGGATGCGCCGATTTCGATCTAGTTTTTTTTTGTTTGCAAGGTGTCACAATCGTGAGTGTTCTTAGCTATGATCCAAGAAAATATCTTCAGCCGTTTGAAGATTATCAGCTCTTTTCTAGTTGTTGAAAGGATCAAGTAACTGTTTTGTGGCGGGGGTTGTAATTTTTTAAATTTTATATTACATTTAAAGTAATATGTACTTCATTTGTAAAAACTACAAGGATTAAACCGCGATGTGGAGAGATAGAACTATGTTATTAGATTAAACTTAAATCAATAACAACTACTAGATATTTAACTTCGTTCATCTGTCATAGAAATTACAACCCTAAATGGGGGAAAAAATACTCAATAAAACTTTAAACTAATCGAAATGTAATGAAAGTAATAATAAGTCAAAATTGAAAAAATAACTTTCATAAATTAAATTATTTACAGAATTCAAAAATCTACTTGAAATTAACACTACTAAGATATAAAAGTTACTTTAGAAAATTGTTAGTGACACTATCATCAAACTATGTAAATAGTACGGCTTGTTAACCTGAATTACGGTCCCATCTGGCAGAAAGCATGAAACTTAGCATACATATAGCTTTTATATATGTGCTTCAATGTCGATATGGAAACACGCTGAGAAATGATTACCCCCCCCTTTTTCCCTCATTTTACCTCCCTCATTTTGGTTTTTTTCATTTTCTACAATAACGGTAGGACTGATGAGTTTACTTTTCAAGAACCAAATAGTTGTCGATAAATTACCTACAAAATGATACTACATTTTATAGTGCTAAGATTAATATATTTCTATATACAGCCATCAACGTATTATGAAATTTTAAAAACAGGCACACTTTTTTCTTCCTTACTTCATTTATAGGAAAACGACAAGAGTGGTGATAAAATGGACTAAAGAAGTCAACTACCTTATACATTAAGCTAAAAAATGACATTTATTTCATAGTCGTAAAGGCATTACTTCTAGAGTTACAGCTCACCGCGTCTGACTCAAGTACTCTTTTTTTTACCTTTTTAGAATACATCTTTCTGTTAACTTTGTTTAGCGTAGATTAGATTCAGATTTTCCAATTAGAAATAAAACAGTCCATGTACTAATCCAGGCCACAGTCTATTTACATGTAAAACTAGCTGTCTGCCCGCGGCTACGCTTGCGTTGTGTTTCGACATTTCCGTATTAATTTTTAACTATCCCACTTTTTTCCGTGATTTTAAAGTATTCAACATGTTGACCGAGTATATAAGGTACCACCATGCAAAATTTCGTTTCAATCGGTCTAACAGTTTCGGAGATAAGCCCGTAGAATATACTGCGCCGTATGAGTTACTAAAGTTTTTTAACTATCCCACGGGAACATTTTAATTTTCTGGGATTAAAAGTATCTAAGATGTTGACCGGGGATATAAGGTACCACTATACAAAATTTCATTCAAATCGGTCGAATAGTTTCGGAGATTAGCCCGTGCAAAGAAAAACAAAAAAAAATCTATAAAATCTGTACATAGAAAAAAAATGCTATAAACCTATTCAAGGGGATGTAAGAAGCGATATAGTACATACCCAGATTTTTTTTAAATATTTTTGTTTCTCTGTTTGTCTGTTTGTACGGGCTAATCTCCGAAACTATTCGACCGATTTCAATGAAATTTTGTATAGTGGTACCTTATATCCCGGTCAACATCTTAGATACTTTTAATCCCAGAAAATTAAAAAGTTCCCGTGGGATAGTTAAAAAACTTTAGTAACTCATACGGCGCAGTACATTCTACGGGCTTATCTCCGAAACTGTTAGACCGATTGAAACGAAATTTTGCATGGTGGTACCTTATATACTCGGTCAACATGTTGGATACTTTAAAATCACGGAAAAAAGTGGGATAGTTAAAAATTAATACGGAAATGTCGAAACACAACGCAAGCGTAGCCGCGGGCAGACAGCTAGTTTTACATGTAAATAGACTGTGGCCTGGATTAGTACATGGACTGTTTTATTTCTAATTGGAAAATCTGAATCTAATCTACGCTAAACAAAGTTAACAGAAAGATGTATTCTAAAAAGGTAAAAAAAAGAGTACTTGAGTCAGACGCGGTGAGCTGTAACTCTAGAAGTAATGCCTTTACGACTATGAAATAAATGTCATTTTTTAGCTTAATGTATAAGGTAGTTGACTTCTTTAGTCCATTTTATCACCACTCTTGTCGTTTTCCTATAAATGAAGTAAGGAAGAAAAAAGTGTGCCTGTTTTTAAAATTTCATAAAACGTTGATGGCTGTATATAGAAATATATTAATCTTAGCACTATAAAATGTAGTATCATTTTGTAGGCAATTTATCGACGATGATTTGATCTCTGAAAAGTAAACTCCTCAGACGTACTGTTTTAGTATAAAATTCAAAAAACCAGAATGAGGGAGATAAAAAGGGGGGGAAAGGGGGGAAACAATAATTTATCGAAGTGTTTCCATATCGATATTGAAGCACATATATGACAGCTACATTCATGCCAAGTTTCGTACTTTCTGCCAGATGGGACCGATATCCTTATATTTTTTAGCTAGCAAGCCGTACTAAAAGGGGTTAACACATCAAACAACACACAAGAAAAAATTCGTTAGAAGATAGGGAAAGCCAACAGAATCATCAATCGACATAAGTTATTTTGTTAAAATAGAAAACATAACTTTTACGAAAACACATTTTTATTATAACTCTAACTCTTGGCATTTAATTTTATATTTATGTTATCATCATTTCGCTCTTACAACGTATTAGTGATGGTACTCGACAAACCGAACATTTTCTCAAAAGAAAAAAATCTAGCGACATTTTTATTCTTCCACATCTCCAAAAGATTAGTTTGTATGAAAAGTACAAGGCGGTCATTTTTACGAGTACCATGTTGCAGTAGCTAAATGATAAAAATTTCACTGTATATAAATAAACATAGAATGTGGTGCGATTATAAAAATAGAGGTTGATTTAAAAACCCAACAGATTTATTTATTTTATTGCTGTAGCAGTTGTTGATTCAGAGTTCAGACTATGAAATAACTAAACAGAAGTTGAAATCAAGACTGTCATTTGTTTTTTTTTTTCAATAATCAACCCGCAAATATGTAAATCCAGATCGCAGAGTAAAAATCTGAAGGGGAATTAATTTTAAAATAAAGCACTTACCTTTTTTTAGCTTATTAACAAGCAAGACCATCAAACATAAAAATCATGCTTTGTTTACAAATAACGTTTTCTACAAGAATCAATCTTGAATCTTTGCATTGCAATAATCATCGTCGTAATTCATCGTACGTTCAGTCGTATTTAGCAGCAACCAAGTGACAATATAACTGCATACTTCCATACCTTTTCTTCTTTTTGCAGTCTTGGCTTTTTATTAAGTTATGCACCATCCATTAGTGTATACGGTTTTTAAATCTATACTTTTTTTGTGGATTGGTTATATTGAGGTGTTTCAAATGTTTCAATGTGTTTTGTAGGTGTTTCAAGTGTTTTAATGGACGTAGTATCTCAGAGTGTATTGTGGGATGATTATGGTTTGAAGTGTACTAACTAAGTATTTCTAAGGTGTTTTAGAGTATTGTGGGAAGTTTCAATGACCTACGGTTATTTAAATGAATATTTCCTTTCGATGTATTATGACCTATCGTATTTTGATCTTTTTCCATCTCTAATGATGTGGGAGTGTTCCAACGTCATGTGATTTAGGAAAAGACCATCCATTGTATAATATGAAGTATACTTTGTGGGCTGTTTAATCGTGGGTACTTCTTTATATGTTGTGTGGTGTTTCAGTGTATTACCTTGAGTTCCTCAACTCACTGGTATCATTGTTGTGAGTTGTTTCAGTGTGTTACCTTGAGTTCTATAACAGACTGGTATCATTGTGTTGTAAGTTGTTTCAGTGTATTACTTTGAGTTCCACAACACACTGGTTTCATTGTGTTGAGTTGTTGCAGTGTGTTACTTTGAGTTCCACAATACACTGGTATCATTGTGTTGTGAGCTGTTTCAGTGTGTTAACTTGAGTTCCACAACACATTGGTATCATTGTGTTATCAGTTTTTTCAGTATGTTACTTTGAGTTCAACAACACACTGGTTTCATTGTGTTGTTTCAGTGTGTTACCTTGAGTTCCACAACACATTGGTTTCACTGTGTTGCGATCTATTCCAGTGCCCACTTACCTTGAGCGACATGGTGCAAGGCTCAGCGTCTTCCCCGGCGAGCCATTCGTCCGCGGTGAGGCTGGCCTCGTCGCTCAACGTGTCCGGATATAAGTCCTCTTGGAATAACTCTGATTTCCTCGGCACTGTCATCGATACAACCTTGCAAGGGAACGTGAATTTAATACCAATGTTGCCAATGTTGTAAGTTATTAATTTGGTTTAATATTATTTAATGAAGAATATATAAGGAAAGAAGTTTGTTTCAACAAAACAAGCCTTTTTCCTGAAATTAAAATTACTTATTACTAGCGACCCGCTCCGGCTCAGCACGGGGAAATGGTTATTGTGGGTTATCCTTAAGTATTATGCACGTATTATACATATAAACCTTCCTCTTGAACCGCAACAAAATCCGTTGCGCAGTTTTAAAGATTTAAGCATACATAGGGATATAGGGACATATGAACAGAGAAAGCGACTTTGTTTTATACTATGTAGTGATGCGTCTATTCCGTCAGGGGCTCAGTAAACATAATATAAAACAATTCTGTGAAGAATTTGTATTGCATTTACGCTGAAAGGGAATTACCGGATTTGAAACAACATTACAGTGATGTGTTTGGAAATTAGATATTTTTAAAAGGATTACTTACGAAATTACCTGACAAAACCATTATCATTTGAAACGGGATATTTACGGCATTTATTTTGTGTGAAAACCACGATAATATACTGTAAAAGCCTTTTAAAATAAAAGTATTTTACCTGACACAGTCCAGAGTTGTTCAGTCGGTAGAATTTGGAGATCTCACACGTGGCGACGTCGCAGCCTCTCTTGGGCATCATGCCGATACCTGCACACCAATTAAAATATCCCTGTTATTTATACTAGCTTTCCACCCCGTGGCTTATTTAACTGGTTCTCCCGTGGGAAAGAAGTATTTTTCCGCGGTAAAAAGTAGCCTATGTGTTATTCTGATGTATAAGCTATATTATTGTAAAGTTTCATTAAAATCCGTCCACTAGTTCCAGAGATTAGCGTGTACAAACTACTACAAACAGACACAGACGGTAATTTTTTTCAAAACTTGTAGTTTTGTGTTCAGCTACACTCCCTATATCACCTACAATCAGTGTTTTGAAAAACAAATCAATGTTAAGACGCCGATTCTTCAGTTTTATTATAGTATAGATTCATGTTTATTTCAATCATATAGAGACAACAAAATAAAATGTTTTAAACGATTTAGAGTAGGTACAAAACAATTATTTTTTATTTACTATTTCTTACCTCTCTGTGGGTCTGGCGTTTGGAAAGTGTTGATATAATGGACGAACGGAGGCTCGGGCGTCACCTGAAATAAATTAAATTCAAATAAATAATCTTAATTAGTTCAAAATAGATTGTAGACTCCACCGACGAGAGGGCGGCTCAAAGTGTGAGGAAGAAGAAAGTTCAAAATAGCTCTAGAATAAATTGTATATGAGTGTTTATTTTTTACAGTATAAGATCATTTATTTTGAAGACATTTAATAATCCTCAATGACATGGTGAATGAATAATACTAGCTTGAGGTCAGATGGCAGTGTGTGAGATGTCCCCACACATTTATTATTTATTCAAGATGGTGCGGACGTTCCTCTAGCGTCGGTTGTATGGCGTGTCCTGCATGTATGGGGTGACTGTCCTCGGCGTGTATAGGGTGACTGACTTCGGCGTATATGGGGTTTCTGACCCAGGCGTGTATGGGGTGCCTGACCTCGGCATGTATGGGGTGACTGATCTCGGCGTGTATAAGGTGACTGACCTCGGCGTGTATAGGGTGACTGACCTCGGCGTGTATAGGGTGACTGACCTCGGCGTGTATAGGGTGACTGACCTCGGCGTGTATAGGGTGACTGACCTCGGCGTGTATAGGGTGACTGACCTCGGCGTGTATAGGGTGACTGACCTCGGCGTGTATAGGGTGACTGACCTCGGCGCGTATTGGATGACTGACCTCGGGGTGTATGGGGTGCGACCTCAGCGTGTATGGGGTGTCTGACCTCGGCGTGAATGGGGTTTCTGACCTCGGCGTGTATAAGGTGACTGACCTCGGCGTGTATAAGGTGACTGACCTCGGCATGTATAGGGTGACTGACCTCGGCGTGTATAGGGTGACTGACCTCGGCATGTATAGGGTGACTGACCTCGGCGTGTATAGGGTAACTGACCTCGGTGTGTATGGGGTGACTGACCTCGAAGTAGCGTATGACGGAGTCGCCCTTGCCGCAGAGGAAGATCATGTTGGTGTCGGGGTCGTAGAGCGGGAACATGACCCCGTTGCTGGTGTCGATCTCCACTGTCACTATTGGCTCGTTCAGCGCGTCCGGCGTGCGGAGGGAGTATTGGCGTTCAGACATGCGGCTGAACCTGGCAATTAATACAAAAAATAACAATAATATAAAAATTATGTATTTTGATCATTGTTTGAAAATTGAAAATAAATTTGTTATCATTTTCAATTTAAATATTTAATATATTTTTTTATATTAATTGAAAAATTGTTATTTTTATTAATAAAAATATAATAGTTTAAAATATTAAAAAGACAGGTTCTAGATATAGCGCGTCGTACAATAATAGCGTATTGAATACTTGGCACTGTCTGACACACATGTGTAAACTCCTAATTACAACCTTATTCTCTCTTATTACGGTCGCATTTTCATTGCAGTTACGTAGTGCACTGGAATCAAAATGTAATATGTGATTTTTACTAACTACAACTTTGGTGTTTCTTACTATGGTTGTATTTTCACTGTGGAAAATTTGCCGTCTTATTTTTGAATCGTTCATGTTTTGTCTGTGGTCTGTTGTAAATAAATTATTTTAACACACAGGGTTACATATCCAGTTATGCAGTGCCCGCACTAAGGATTAATATGAAGAAACGAAACGTATGTATGAAAAGTAAAATTATCTTTTTACGATTTCGGAATAAAACCAAAGCAAAGTTTAGTAGTTTCATGGGCTAACTTATCTATCATCCGACAGGTTTAAGCTCATTTTACTAACACGTTTTAATTACTTTATTACTTTTTCAACAGATGTCGCCTGTTAGCGTATATTTACTATCTATAAATCGAAGCGAAAAATTATGCCGCTAAATTAGTTTTGTACTAAAAACTACTCACCCAGTGGTAAACACCAGTCCGTGTTTCAGGAAGATGGCTCGCGACGCTTTGCTGCCTTCATGAGCTATCGCTTCAGCTTCCACCTCGCCTTTACGGGGGTCTATGATACTGCCAAGTAACAAAGTTAAACATTGTTCTTTATTAGTTCATTACCATTTTAATAGATGCCGTTTAATAGCTTCGGTCACGTTTCGGTTAGTTTGGTTAGGACATTGCAGGCTGAATCACCTGATTGTCCGAAAAGAAAGATAATTTCGTCCTTCGGAAGGCACGTAAAGCAGTTGGTCCCGGCTACTATCTATGATGTAGTCGTTATTGGAGCCAAACCTATAATTTCCCTGTAAGGTTATTCTGTTCCCTATCCAATAGCGTATATATATCCGTGCCTCTGTTTTAACGTTTATTATCCAAGGAATACAAGTTAAAACGCAAGTACCCTAGGGTAGTCTTTCGGCCCTCTACTATTGATTCTATTCACAAATGATATTTACCGTATTTTCTTGTCTCTGCAGGTGGTTAGCAGCTTGGAGCCGTTCCAGTTCCAACACGCTGAGTAGATCAGGTCTGGATGACAGTCCAGCGTCAGCAGAACCTCGCCTGTACCCACATTCCATATTGCTATCTGTTATAAGAAATAATAATATTATTTTTCTTGCTTGCTTATCGTGTGGGTTTCGAGGTTAACAAACCCTGATGTCAGAATTATTGAACCGCCTAAGGCTTCTGACATGGCTTCACCAACATCGGTGACCAATGGCCTTACGTGCCTTCCAAGCATGGAATCATACAGAATGTGCCCAGGGCAAACATTTGTGTGATGAGCACTTGTGTTTGCCTTGTGTCTGGACGTTGTATATTTATATATGTATGTATATCAGCTGTCTGACACCCATAGTACAGGCTCTGCCTAGTTTGGGGTCAGGTGGCCGTGTGTGAGATGTCCCACATATATTTTTTTTTTTTTTTATAATGAAGGATAGCTGGTTAAGTTTCGTTGGGACACTTGTACACATAATAATGTCTCTTTCATACTCATACAAAATTTAAAATACAAATCTCATGGTAACACTGTCTTTCAGAAGTTATTCAAAATGGCGCAGGTATTCAGAACGCATGTGTCATATGCCGTGTCCAGGCGTGTTTAGGTTACCTGATTGTCAGAGCCAGCGGTGAGGAGTACGTTTTGCGCCGTGGGATGCCAGAGCACCAACCCCACACGTCGCTGGTGGAACACTAAGTCCACCACAGGATCCGTCAGGGTGCGCGATAAACCGCCATCAGGGATTTGCCACACCTGGAGTGTAAAATGAGGCACTTATTTCATTTTCCGCATAGATTTCAGTAAAGCTTAGCTACTTCGAGTGAATCTTGCAGACCCTTGACTTCGGAAACCTAACGTAGCCTGGAACGTTGTTGAGATATTCATCACTGACCTCGTCCAGACGTCTTAAAAAAGAGCGATTCACAAGTTCCTAATCTATACATTGACAGCGCAATCCAATATCAGCGCAACTAGCAATGATACTACCGATGTCCGGCAATACACGGTTTTCAAAACCAGTTCTGGTATCTCTAACGAAAGGATGCTCCCTCGATGTATTAGTGAAGGCCTAAGCAAGCAATGATTCACGTGGATGGTTTCCATACCTTGACTACGCAATCTTCGGAGCCACTAGCTATAACATTGTCGTTGTGAGGACACCACGCGATGTCGAGGACCGGCCCTTTGTGACCTCCCACCAGCGGGTGGTCTGCTGGTATACGGCCGACCTGAAGCCAAAGGAAATTCACATTTTGTATTAATTATAACATTATCATACACTTCATCAAACTAAAAGTTTAAATTCATCTAGACGACGACCTCTATATCTCATCTCGTAAGAAGGATTTTGGTCATGGTCATAATATATTATCATAGGTAAGTAATTAATAAGCTGTGTCTTAATGTTGTTGAAACTGATTTGTAGCACACTACGTAAAGCGCGAGAAGCTTGGTAAAATGCGACATAGTGGCATAGTGGCATAAGAGCTACAGTAGTGTCCGTGTCGCATTTTAACACCTCTAGCTTCTCGCAGTCTTCAAGACTCTTGCAAGGCGCCACGCCCCTTGTTTTGAGGGTCTTTGAAACAATCGTGTTTGATCCGAGAAATCATCGTTTGCTTTAAAAAATTGGGTATTGATATTACTACGAGCTGTTTTTTACGAATAACAACTGTTAGTACTTCTCTTCTCGCCTTTACATACTACGTCTAAATTCAGGGGCGTAGCTACTGCTGTATCTACCGTATCAATTATACGGGGCCCCCGAGCCACGGGGGCCTCCAACGTGCGTATTGCGTAAGCAAAAATTAATAAATACTTGCGATATTTTTTTCCACTAATTACAAAAGTCCAAAAAAAGCAATTTCTTTAGTTAGATAAATAATTATGATGAATAAATGTTTCTTTTAATTTTATGCAATTTTTTTCTTTTGTGGGAAATCTTTACCCTTCTTAAAAAAACAAGTTTTATACGAGGCCCCGGTAAGGCACGCTACGCTTTATCTATTTTATAAACTTCTACAGTACTAAGTAACTTACAAAAACTTACAAAACATTACAACATTTAGTTATTAGTTATAAATGATTATTCTAAAATGTATTGTTTCCTAAGCTTCTGCAAGCTCGTTTGCCCTTGTAAGTTACGAAATAAAGGCTATTTTTATTTATTTATTTATTTTATTACAGTACTAAGTGAATTGGGAATAAAGCAGTAATTAAATAATTTAGCAAGCTCATTAGCAACTCCTCTTTTTACTGAAATGCTTTTGCTCGGAGAAAGTGCTCATTAGAATGCGTTACGAGTGCCCGAGTGTAAACAACGCTTTTGGTGAGCTCGAACAAACACAAGTAGGTTATTGATTGGAACAATTCAGTAAGGTCATTTGGTAGACCATTTCGAGTAGAACTAAAAGGTTCTTGGATGGTGGCCGCGTGCCCGAAAGCCAAAACAAGTTGGACCAATAATGTGGTGAGGGTCGCGGCTAGTCAGTAGATGTAGTCAGTAGGGCAGATCATTGTGGAAATCTTTGTAGGAGACTTTTGTCTAGCAATGGACATCTTTCGGCTTATATTTATGGTCATTTGGTGATCAGAAAACAGCTTGATTTGACGATTCGTCGATTTTAATAATACTCTTTATTTCAGATAGAATCCACAGTTTGTTAGTAACACATGAGCTCATAATTTATTAGCGATTTTGCGCGAATTAAAAAAAATATTTCGGATTATATAAATGCACGAATGTTTCAATATTTAATATAAAAATGTAAAAGATGTCTATACGTATAAATAGTACTTAAAACAATACCCCATGTAGTAAATTATGTAGGTCATAGATATTGTTAGTTGGTTTGGTCGACCTATAGATATTTATTTATAGTTTACCCCCCACTGTGACAAGAGTATGACACATGCGAATGATTCACAGTTCTTTAACCCGATAAGTTAGTGATAATGATGGTCTAAGAAAACAAGGTCTAACCATTAGACCACGTGACTGACACGAGCCTACGTTATTTCTACGTCATTTTGCCTATTCATCCTTGTCGAATGCGTGTAATAGACAAGGATGAACAGCGCAAAATGACGTAGGCTTGTGTCAGTCACGTGGTCTAACGGTTAGACCTTGTTTTCTTGGACCATGGTGATGATGATGCGTTGGTATTATTGTCGAGTAACTCCTAGTTTTCTAACTTATATAATAGGCGAAAGGTCAAAACAGTACTAAATACTAATTAAAAATAATAATAAGTTATTCATGTATCATCCATCATCATCATCATCATCTCAGCCGAAAGACGTCCACTGCTGGACAAAGGTCTCCCCCCAGGATCTCCACAATAATCGGTCCTGCGCTGCCTGCATCCAGCGGCT
This sequence comes from Teleiodes luculella, assembly GCA_948473455.1. Lineage (NCBI taxonomy): Eukaryota > Metazoa > Arthropoda > Insecta > Lepidoptera > Gelechiidae > Teleiodes > Teleiodes luculella. The sequence continues at coordinate 11,498,306 of OX419600.1, forward strand.
TCCCGCGACCCTCACTAGATCGTCGGTCCACCTTTATATGATTCATGCATATATCTTGTTACGTGCTTATTACTAACATCGATTTATTTAACGGTGTATAAGATCTAGTGATAACTAAGTACATAATTTATTAGTCAATAAAAAATGAATCGGTTTACTTGATGATACCGCTGGATGCGGGCAGCGCAGGACCGATCATTGTGGAGATCTTTGGGGGAGGCAGGCCTTTGTCGAGCAATGGATGTCTTTCGGCTAAGATGATTATGATGATGATGAATTATTTGATCATACTATTAACTCAATGATTAACGTATATGTGAGCAAAAGGTTCATTTTCGGTGAGCGCTTTGTTCATATTTTTATATCTGAAGCGTCTCGTTTCAGCTTGGACAAAAACGCTTTTGTGTCATTTCGTCATTTCGGTATTCTGTCACTTTGTCCATCTGTTCTCCTCTACAGGTCGCATTTCTTAACGAATTCTCGTGAATTTTGTTGATCAGGTTCGTTAGTTATACAACATTTTCTTGCGAATGCATTTTTGGAATATTATAAAAAAGAATGGCTGAGTTATAAGGGTTGCCAGCTAGCAAGTTTCATTGCTGCAGTCGCATTTTAAACCTGTATGAACAAAATGATAAAGATAGGCGACTTCAATTAAATTTAGAGAGCGACTTAGGAGAATTACCACCAACATAAAGTTAATTTAAGACTTTGGCACAAAAATATCTAGTGCCATTAAAAAAAAACTTAATGAAAATGAATGTTACAAAATCGCAATGTTGCGTTGTTGATTCATACTCATCCCGAGAGTTTACGGTCGCGCGATGGCCACCAGCCAAACGTTCACTAATAAAATACAAACATAATAATATATAATACAAACAAACAGAGTACAAATAAACATTAGTTATTTTATTAAAAAAACACTCGTGTCACTCTTAGAAACGTAACATACCCTAACGGGGTGAGCAGGGTTTTGGCAAGCTCACAGGGAGCCCAAATAAATACCACTTGTAGCCAAAGTCTTTGGATTAAGATCTAAAATAAAATTTACCGACATTTTTGTAGTGCACATGGTCCAAGAAAACAAGGTCTAACAATTAGACCACGTGACTGACACAAGCCTACGTCTTTTTTTTGCCTGCTGCCTGTTCATCCTTGTCGAATGCGTGTATCTGCTGTCCAATCTGCGACATATATGACCAGCCCATGTCAACTTTAACCTGGAAACTTTAAGGGCTACATCGATCACTTTGGTGGGTTCCGTTATGGTTCTGTTCCGAACCCGATCCTGCAGTGATAAGCCCAGCATGGCGCGTTCCATTGCTCTTTGCGCTACGCCATAGGTCATGACTGGGAGGATACACTTTATTGTACAAAACTGATCAAATAAATATTTTTTTGTATAATTTATTTCTCTCCTGCGGCGGCGGTGGTGTCGATATACTGTTTTATTTTTTAATACATCGGCTACTCAATGTGCAGTAGCTAGGACATACAGCTAGGACCTTGAGATGAGGGCACCGTATTCTGTAGCAGTAGGGGCGAATTTTTGTAATGCAAGTGTCCAGCCACCCAATACAAAAGACAACACATAATACAGAAGAACAGAAGAGTCAAAAGGTGACCAGACACCCACCCACCCGTCTGGGTGTCTACCCAGGGTAGAGCGGCGGATAATCTACAATGTATCATGTTATTTGTGGTTTCATGAAACGGGGTCGAAAACCGAGCTACACAGAGGCAACCCTACGGCTCTTGCACACGGAGCCACGGAGATTTTCTTCGCGTGGGCGGGCCCTCGATTTCCGCGCGAATTACCCAATACTACACCACCGAAATAGACGCGTAAATAATAACAGCGCGCTAATAATACCGAGGGAATGTTACATTACATTACAGATTGTTTATATAAATCTACTATATAAAAATAAGTCGGGTTTTCCTTCCTGACGCTATAACTCCAGAACACACGAACCGATTTCCACGGTTTTGCATTCGTTGGAAAGGTCTCGGGCTCCGTGAGGTTTATAGCAAAGAAAATACAAGAAAATGTTAACGCGGGCGGAGCCGCGGCGGAGAGCTAGTGCTATTATAGTTCGTGCAATATATCAGTTTATGAGCGCTGAGCGGAAGTGGTGCGGGATTCGCGATCAGCAGCAGATGGTCGTATTGAATGTTCAACTGTACAGGTGACAGGGCAACAATCAAACTGCAGGAGAGCTAATTAAACCAGCCTGCTAAGCGTGTTAATTGTGTATATACTCGTATTATGATGGCACACATCCTGATCAATGAAAAACGCCGTAAGGTCCAGACGTGCAGTCCAGTTGGGAGTCTCGAAGTGGCAAGACGGCCAAAACAAACTAGCCCAGTAGTCGTCTTCATACTTCATACACACCCATCTTTGAATTTGATGGTGGTATTTTCATTCATCATAAAGGCGTCGTAAAAAGAACTAATGAATTCGACATTCAAAATGTTACGGTCAGGAAAAGTCCAGGAACGCATCTCTCGATTTTGTACCTTATTCAACCGACATAAGATACTGCGCAAAGTATTTAGTAGTTGAGCACTGAACTTTCAACAAGGAACTTCAGATTGATCTCTTTTGATTGTACTGTTTTTTAACCCGAATATCTACTACATACCTACACATTTTGATGGCTTAAACAAAATTGTGCGATTTGGTTTTAGAACATTGATTACAGTATGATTACAGTCGTATCATCGTAATAAAATGCAGAGCGACTGCCAGCATCTAATGACGGTGCAATTAGCCATTTTATAATGCAATTCATCGAATTAAAATTACACCACATTCGTTGAGAGATGACTATCTCAATAGCAATAGTGATTCATGACATCATTGATATTTCTATTTTAGCCCCATGATTTGCATTTTAATATACACTTCCAAATAATTGCTATATGAGATAAGATAGTGACATTCAACTGGTTGCCTGGTAGAAATTGCTAACTTAGCAATAAGAACGCTTATGTGGTCTGGTTCCTTGTTATTCCTGGTGTGCAATAAAGATGTTTTTCCCTAGCCCTTATTGCACCACTGCTGGGCAAAGGCCTTTTCGCATTTCTTCCACCGCTCGCGATCTTGTGCCAGGGGCACCCAATCCTCTTCTAAGACGTCTGTGTTAAAAGGCGTCGAGGTCATTTCGCCATCATCGCTTCCGTCCGAGGTCTGCCGCAATATTTATTTATTTGAACGAATAGAAATTTCCGTTCGGTCGCAAAGATATAGTATTTCATCGATTCGCAAAGAGGAAGAAATGTTAATTCATACAATGGGTGTTCTCGACTACTCTTGTCTTGGGGCACTATTGTGGCACCAGACTGTTATAATATAAGCCATTTTCCACGCTCCACTTTTAGCGACGTGAGCAGCATAGCTTGCTTGCATCACCGCCGTTTAATTTTATGCAACGAAACGCTGAGAGTTTCCCACCAATTCATTTCACTTTTGCGCGTAAATATAATGCGTGTTTTGCATGAGAATAGATTCAAATCAATGATAACATGTCACGAATGTGATTGTCGTAGATGACAATGCAGAGGCGTAAAAATCGTAAAATGCTAGAGATGGAAGTGCGAGATATTGGGAGCATAAATAGGACCAAACTTCGGACCAAAGGATCTGATTCAATTTCAGGTTTCTATAGTTCGTTAAATTTTGTAACAGATACGGTACCGTCTGTAAAGTTTTTTACCATTTTAAAAGTTTTCACGTTACTAAAACAGTGAGGTTTGATCGACCTCTATTAGACAGCCTTTAATCCGTTGCGTAAAGACAGCTGTCTTAGGATACCCCTGCTGCTGCTTTTTATCATAAGACTAAATAAAAAATAATAACCCCCGACACAAAACCGTTACTTGATCCTTTCAACAACTAGAAAAGAGCTGATAATCTTCAAATGGCTGAAGATATTTTCTTGGATCATAGCTAAGAACACTCTCGACACCTTACAATACAAACAAAAAAAACTGGAACAAAATCGGCGCATCCGTTTGGGAGAGCTACGATGCCACAGACAGACAGACACACACGTTAAACTTATAACACCCCTCTTTTTCGTCGGGGTTAATAAACTAGAAGAAAACATTTCTAAGGACTACCGCTCTTAAAAAAGCCCATAACTCGCTACAAAACCACTTTTGCACAACAGCTGCAGATGATCAAGAGTTAAAAAAAGCCATATCACCATGGCATCGAATTTAAAATAAAATCGTACGTAATATAATCTGGATGGGCTGGACAACTCTACGCCCCGACTGGCGTTTAGCACCGAGCACCTTGGAGCTATTTTAGCCCAGTCATATGTGGGCCACGGTAATTTTACACTGCTGCATATAGACATTAAGTATGAGCCGCGAACTTGACATCTTTATCGGATTAGCGAATCTTATCAGGTGTTACAGTAGCCGATAGTCAGATAGGCAGATTTTGTTTGGGCAAGGCCGGTTGTAATTGTGATGAACACAAAAGGAAGTTGGCTCATGAAGTAGATAGTGTGTTGGTGGGTGGTTGGTCGTGTGGATCACGGCACTTTCTTTGAATTGAATAGGCTCCGAAATACTGGACGGATTTGAAAAATTGTTTCACCGTTGGAAAGGTACATTCATCCTGAGTAACATAGGCTACCTTTTACCGCGGGAAAATGCTTCATTTCCACGGGAAAAACTACTAACGCGTGCGGAGCCGCGGCAGAATGCTAGTCGACAATAAAGTCCCTTCATTCTGAGAACACATTTAGACTTTAGTCTAGATTTTTCTTCTAACACTTGCGGAGAAAGAAAACCTTGTGATGATAGCTATGTATATGTCAAGAAGAATATACAGCGCACCTTATGTAACTTTTTCTAACGCACAAATAGACTAAAATGGAGAAGGAATAAAAGATTATTATTATTAAAGAGCCATTCACAGATTTAAAATACTTTTATTTATTACTATTTTTATTCTGGGGAACACAAAAAGTAATTGTGGTTTCGCCCTTTACATATAAATTTTTGTTGTAACGTTTACAAAAACATCGTTATCTTTAACAGATGTACAAAAGTGCATGCATCATAGGAATGTCTCAAATTCTGGCGTCGCAAGTTACCGGCGCCGCCGGCGCAGTAAGGCTACAATAGTCCGGGAGCCGAGGGCCTAAACACCTACCTCATCGAGTACCCCAATAGGCTATCTCTAGGTCGTTAACCGTCACTTAAACACTGAAAAAAAAAATAGTCTGCCAGAGCCGATCCTGCCGGGTCATCGAAATTTTTGACGTATTTTTTTCGTGGAACTTACCTCATAAAGTACCCGAATGAAAGTGGTGGCATCAGTTAACCATTGATTAATAATGTATAAAAAAATTGGTCTGCCACTGCGCAACCTGCCGGAAGTACTTGGCAGACGCTCTGAAATGTGCCCATCTGACACCCTTCACTTACCTCATCGAGTACCCCAATAGGCTATCTCTAGATCGTTAACCGTCACTTAAACACTGAAAAAAAAAATAGTCTGCCAGAGCCGATCCTGCCGGGTCATCGAAATTTTTGACGTATTCTTTTCGTGGAACTTACCTCATAAAGTACCCGAATGAAAGTGGTGGCATCAGTTAACCATTGATTAATAATGTATAAAAAAATTGGTCTGCCACTGCGCAACCTGCCGGAAGTACTTGGCAGACGCCCTGAAATATGCCCATTATTGCCCATCCGACACCCTTCACCTACCTCATCGAGTACCTCGATGGGACCAACGCCGAAAAATAACCAAAATGCCTGTGATAATGGATCACAAGGTCTGCCAGGTCAAAACTTGTCAAAGGGTGTCGGATAGGCACATTTCAGGGCGTCTGCCAAGTACTTCCGGCAGGTTGCGCAGTGGCAGACCAATTTTTTTATACATTATTAATCAATGGTTAACTGATGCCACCACTTTCATTCGGGTACTTTATGAGGTAAGTTCCACGAAAAAAATACGTCAAAAATTTCGATGACCCGGCAGGATCGGCTCTGGCAGACTATTTTTTTTTTCAGTGTTTAAGTGACGGTTAACGATCTAGAGATAGCCTATTGGGGTACTCGATGAGGTAAGTGAAGGGTGTCAGATGGGCACATTTCAGGGCGTCTGCCAAGTACTTCCGGCAGGTTGCGCAGTGGCAGACCAATTTTTTTATACATTATTAATCAATGGTTAACTGATGCCACCACTTTCATTCGGGTACTTTATGAGGTAAGTTCCACGAAAAAAATACGTCAAAAATTTCGATGACCCGGCAGGATCGGCTCTGGCAGACTATTTTTTTTTTCAGTGTTTAAGTGACGGTTAACGACCTAGAGATAGCCTATTGGGGTACTCGATGAGGTAGGTGTTTAGGCCCTCGGCTCCCGGACTACAAGTACCTATCTTCCTGTAGGTGACGAGTCTGTATTTTTGGTACCAACTCGCTGTGGCGAATTAACAGTAAAAACAAAAACCGAGCGATGTGGGTCGCGGAGACTTCATGTTGACGTCATTTTCGCTGAATCATTGATGAAATGGTCGTACGCTGGGAACTATTTTTTTAGGGAATATTTTTTGACAAATGCTCTTGTTCAACTTGAGTAAGCTTGGTCGCCCTAATTCAGATTAGGCTCGAGCTCAAGGGAACCTCACATTTATGTACTAAGCAATAAGGTTTACGAAACGATAATTCGCCTTTACTGACTAGACGCGCATTCGGTAGACAGGGATGCCAGAATACGACCATTACACGTTGTACTGAATCAAGTGTACAAATCGCGACTGGTTCAGAATCCGGGAATTTTGTTAAAAAATCCTCAGAGCTTTTTGTCATTCTACCACAGATGCTGCAAAGTTTAGAAGACTGTGCTGCTTTTTACCAGAGATGTCCTACAAAGATGAGCCAATAGTGTCACTTAATATTTCTACCCTCGTTGATGTGACATGATTAAAAGTACTATTGACAGCCCCGTAGCCTAATGGGAATGCGGCCGCCTTCGAAGCAAAGGAATAGGCTCAAACATCTATCAGGGCAAATATTCGTGTGGTAAACACTTGTGTTTGCCTTGTGTCTGGATATTGTATTTTTATATAAATGTATTTATACTACATATCAGATCAGCTGTCTGACACCCAGAGTACAGGCTTTGGGGTTAGAAGGCCGCGAAAAGTCCCCATCACCACATTTATTGGCGGTATTTTACTAGCGCGCCACTTTTCACTGGAGGAAAAGTAATCGGACCTTTTCGTACGCACCAATTTGAAGGTTGCAGAATAATAGTCAGTGCTAGGTAATCCCTAGGCGGTGACACCTAGGTATACCGTCGTCAGGTGATTTAGACAATGACCCGACATGAGACACGCGGCAAGAATGCGCGGTGTTAGTAAACAGTGTCGCGCCATTATTGTGGCTATTGTTTCCCATATCCATATCTGTTGCACAATCACTTATCTGTTCAAATAGCGTTGATAAGTTGTTTCTGATGTATTCATCGGCTTCTTTTTGAGCTTACAAGATTGGATGGCGTTGTCGGTATAGAAATTTAAGTAGGTTTTCGGAGTTTTCAAGTTTTGAAAGGGATTGAATGGTAGCAGGTATTTTAATGAGCTTTTCTGAAAAAGCAACAATTGTTAGGTCATGTGATACGAGTATCTAAGGCAGAAACTTGGGGTGAACCAGCTCAACTTACAAAGAAACTTCTATGTAATAAAAGCACAAAAGTTTACTAACTCCGCGTTGGAGTAATTTTGGGAATTTGACGTAAGCATACAGCTATTTTGTAGGGGACTCTTACAAGATCTGCACATTTAGCAATCTGATCATTTTGCGTAGCCTGCTCATTTTCCGACTTGATTGAGATGCTATGAAAGGGTTTTCTTGAGGAACCTCAGCAAGTCTTTTAACTATGTAAAGAAGATTTATAATAGGAAATATAATATAGAGATCGACCCTGGTTTTCCGAGCTTCTTAGGCCGGTAGTACGTAACCACTTAGAGCCAACGAAGAAATTGGAACGAAGTAGTGAAAAAGGAGGTAGCCATTTTTTTGTCTCATTCTATATTGTTCACTCACACTTATGGGCAAGTCTACCTGTTAAAATGAGCTCTGTTTAAGACCTTTTTCTCTTTCCAATGTATAAATAACTGCCTGTAAAAAAAAAATTTTTGAGAATAAGCAATTTGATTATAATTTAACTATTTTTACAAAATGAAAATATGGCTAACTTGTACTTTGATTGAATGAGTATCTAAAATCTAGAATCTTTCAGTTTCTGTTTTGATGAGATTTTGCCTGAAGTTAAAATAAGAGCAGACGTTTTTACATCCAATCAACAATAATTAACCGAATGATAATAATGCTAGACATCTCAACTTCATAACTAGCGGTACTTAACCAGCTAAAGTATGTTAACTGGAATTTGAACAGAGATAAACTAATTACATCCAATTAGAATGTGTGCATATCTAATCCTACTTGTTAGGTATTTGACTATGATAAGGGTTACAAAAATTCCAGTTAAAGTAGATTTTAGAAATGAAATTAAATGAAATATTTTATTTTTATCTTTTGATCACTTAGTTATCTCAAATAAAGTTACATTTAGTGGCGAGTAACTAAGCAAGCTATTTTTTTACTGCAAAATGAAGTTATGGAAAAAATCTTACTTACTAAAACTTTATCAGTAAGCAGTAGGTGAAAAGAAATAAAATACATGAGGTGTTTTTGATATATATTTTTTACATAGAAAATGGACAGGTTTGGAGCCAGTAACAATAATAGTGATCCCAAAAAAAATCATACTGTAAATGTTATCTAAAATGTAATGGTAGAAAAGTTTAACTAATATTTCTATAATTTAATATTTTTCATACAAGATTTTTAGACATGTCAAGTTTATTTTTTTGTGGTCAGACCATCTGTCACATTAATTTTTTATCTTTATTTTACTCTTGCGCAGATGTGGTTGTGGGTGGATGCTACCTGATTACAACATTTCTAGATAAGATTTTTTTTTTGTTGTTTTATTTTTTTTAGGCAGAAATAAATAGGTAACCTAATTTGTTTAAAAAAAGCAAGATATTTTTACTTTAAACATAACCTAAGCCATGCATTCAATACACATTCATTCAATTATAATAATTATTATTATAGTATTTCAATAAACATGCTTATAAGGAAATGTTTATATTATAACTATTATTATAATTATTATGAATGTTTAAATATAAATCACACTTATTTCCCATTATATAGTCATTATCAATTTATGGTAATTACGTAAATGTATCATAGCAACAGGATATGGAAGTTTATAAATAAATTATTTCCGGTCCAAATGTTGTAGTTCACTGCACCATATACTACACATCTCCATTATGATGAAATGAACAATATCTGTACTGAACTGATAATCAATGGATGAGAATAATATTTAGGTTTTAGAACGGTTTCATCATATTTATGAGAGTTAGGGTTTCTAGATCTCTGAGCTTTTTGTTCCTCTACATGTTTAGATTTAAAAAACCTTAGAGTTGTTTATTTATTTTGAGAAATAAACACAAACTATTAATTAACAAATTCAATAAATTGAAAAACACCATGTCTTCACTTTATCTAAATAAATTGATTCAGATAAGTAGTAAGTAAGCTCGTAGTAATTTGCACTGTTGGCATACCTCTACTAAGTTCGATAGAAGCTGCAAAATAGCAGAATTATGAATAAAAAAATAGTTACCTTGTTGTGAGGAAGGACTATGAAGGCGCCTCCGCCCGCTGACTCCACGATAATCGCCAAGAACTTCGGGTTCACAGCACAGAACGTAGAATCCCACGAACTCTTTGATACCCTGATGTTATCATAACACTGCTCCCGTTTCAGGGCCTGCCCGTATACGTGGCGGAATTTCGAACTACGCACCACTCTAAACGACATCTGCAACACCAAAACCGTACAGTTACACCGCTAAACATAAACAAAACCATTTAATTCGTGAATATTTCACGTATAACATAACCTCAACGCTTCTGACCTATATTTTGACATTAGTTAAGAAGCGAATTCTTTTCAACTCACGTTTATATTGTAAAAGAAATAATAAATTTACACTAGAAAATGCAATGAAATCATTTGAATAAAACTCAATAATATTATTAAAATAAAATTGAGAGCTAAGGATCGAAGGGAGGACGGTTGGGAAAACGAGCGAACTCCATATTTGGTAATGCCTACAGTCACTTCATTTACTTAATGTAAAACTCGTTTTTATTAATGAAATCTGGTATTAACATAGTATTTTTAGAGCACTGTTCATGTCTAGATTTCGTAAATATTTTTTGTGAACAGGAAAATAGCGGCTATATGACGAAAAACTGCGTTATTTTACTAAAGACCAGATTTTTATTTATGAACGCAACTTGTAAATGTCAGTGACATCGATATGGACGCGTTCACGAATTATATAAATATTTTGTTTCGCACACTGTTTTGTGTGTGCAGTGCAGTGCCAAACCAAGAAATACACTCCGTGCAGATCACAGGCAGATGCAGTGCAGTCATGCAATGCAATGCAACGGCAACCGTGCTGCTGCCTCAACCGTCAAAGTTATCAACTGGGATTTAAAGTTTAAGGAGGAGGTGCCAGCCATGTTTAAAATTTAAACACCGTGATTAATGAAGCGAGCCAGCCAGCGTTTTTACTACTCGACTACGGAGGCTGTTACGTTACGTACGTAGTACGAGTCTTTGGCTATTTGTGCAAATCGTTCTTCGCTAAACAACAAATAAGTTATCAAAAACAATAATGATCTAAGTTGTGTTGTTTTTGGTGCCCCGCCAGCCGCTCTAGCTAAGTAGCTTAATAAGTTATTGCCGTGTTGTTAGCTTTATTTCATGTTTGCAAAAAATATCTCGAGCATAATTTATTAAAGCTGTGCTATTTACCGACCGGCTTTAACTCCTGCACATAAGCGGCTGTAATATTATGGTCTGTTTGTATCGAAGGATTTACAATCCTATAAAGTATGAAATTATAGAAACGAAATCTCTAACATTGTCTTATCAAGACCTTACTTACTTTAAGTACTAGTGCTAGTAGTTTTGAGTGAGACGCGCGCGGGTATGAAAGAAAGAAAGAAAGAAAGAAATATTTTTTTATTCGAAGTAAGATTTCACAAATCATTTTTCGACGTCGAGGCGGGATATGAATGTAATCAACAATAATTCAATTCAATTTCTTCTAATAGGGTTTTCTTAGTGATTTCGCCAATGTCAAGTGTTTTTAAACTCTGCATGTAATAAGGCTTCGTGAAAGAACAAGCTATTATAAAACAAAACGAATGTATCAGTAAGAAGCTTAAAAAAATAACGGTGGACTATTATTTTACCTTGTCATTTATAATTTACCTACACTCATCATTCTCTATTTACTTACTAGCTGAAGTTTATTAGAAAATTAAATTATGCTTTACAGTACCTTTGGAACCTTAGCAACTTTGGGTATTTTATCAGCAGGAGTTTCAGCGTGATATGTGTGACAACGTTCTCTTCCCAGTCGCTTTGTTACGGAACTTCGTCTTCCAAGAGGGCTTTTAAAACTACCATGTCTCTTTATTTCCTGAAACAAAAAATATTTTAACAAAATTTAGCCCGACGTATGAGAGATCATGGATTAAAGATAATTTTAAAATGTAATTTTACCGTATTACCGCCGTCCATTTTATTTTCTATTAATATAAATTTTTCAATACAGTACCAATGTTTTAGCACTTCTAGAAATGTTTGAATCTAATCCAAGATCTAATCGTTCTCTGAGAACGAAAAGAACTACCACAAACGGAAAATGTACCTATATCATTTCGTATTTAAAATTATTAATAAATGAGGGTAAGTTGATTTGACCCTTCCCTAAATGTCTGTGATTTGAATTGGATTTGACCCTGCGTTCGGATTTTTTATGTTGCAAAAAATGCTTGCAGCTAGGCTCGAAACTTAAAAGAAAAATATTTTGACATTTGTTTGAGGACGTTTATAATGTACGACCCAATAATTTATGTATCGACCTTTTTAGGGTTCCGTAGCCAAATACAAACAACGGAACCCTTATAGATTCATCATGTCTGTCTGTCTGTCCGTCCGTATGTCACAGTCAATTTTTTTTCCGAAACTATAAGTACTATACTGTTGAAACTTGGTAAGTAGATGTATTTTGTGAACCGCATTAAGATTTTCACACAAAAATAGAAAAAAAAAAACAATAAATTTTAGGGTTTCCTCATACATAGAACTGAAACTCTAAAAAAATTTTTTCATCAAACCTTTCCACCGAAAATTAGTTTGAACGAGATCTAGTAAGTATATTTTTTTAATTCGTCATAAATCATAATAGCAATTTAACTGTCACTATTATTAAAACAACGAACTACAAGAACTTTTATATTATGTTACTTGCTGCTAAGGAACCCTTTATGGGTGAGTTCGACACGCAGTTGGCAGCTTTTTTAAATCATAAAACTACAAAATAGTATCAGAATAATTTTGAAAGGACAGGACAGGTTAGAAATTCAAGGTATTAAATATTAAACAAATCTTAATATAACATAAATCTTAATATTACATATTATAATAAATGACGATAAAACATCATACCCTGATTTATATAATCTGCCTGATCTTCCGTGTGCCTATTTTTTACACACTATCTGTTCGGTCTGATAATGTACGGCCAATAATGTACATACCTTCAAGCAAAATAGCTTTAAAGCTGTACTTATAAATAATTTTGCATCATTCATTTGTTAACCCACAAGGTGCGAGTCCAACTTGACATACTCATACTATTGACCGTACATGAAATACCAAGCAATTAAATACTGTATTTGTCAAATGTCGCACTTGCTGTTTTGGCTTGCTTGACCCGATTAAAGACAATTAGGTGTAAATGAAGCAAGAAAGGAGTTTAAGGCACCTCAACGCATGTATTTTAATAGGTTCGTCCCATATCACTCAATATATTCCTCAGGTCATGTCACATCACAGATAATAAATATCATATTTGTATGCTACACGGAAAATTATCTTGGACATGTAAATTGTGTTAAAAAAACTCCCCATGATGAAATACAATTTAGTACAATTTAGTAAGAAAGTACAATTCGTAAGTTTTAGAATTGTGATATGATGTGCACCGCGTTGCGTACGTAGCCAGTTAATCTCAAATGTGAATCAACTACAAAGCGTCCTTGCTAGCTAATGTGTAAGTAACACGGCCCTCCTGGTGGGAAATTAACTATATCAGCTATTGTTGGTTGTTGAATCCCGCATAATAATGTACGGTGTGTATAATTTTGGCCTTTAATTATTTGCCGTGTTTTATTGGCCGTTTGTATATTATTTGGCTGCGCATTATAGGGATTCAGTCTGTCGGTCGGTGCGTTGACGTTTTGGTTTGATTGAAATTTTTCGAAAAATATTCTTTCTCGTGTTTTCTAAATTTTATTTCGATTGGAGATGGTTTATTAATTCCCAAAGGAGTGATACTGTGATCGCTAGTGCATGATGGATTACAATGCTTCAAAGGTAGGTATAATTTCCTATTTTTTACATTTTGCAGGTTCAGAGGAAACCTTTCTTATTTTGTGCTAAATTATCACTTTCAGTATAATTAGCTCGCCAACAATTATTGATAATGTAGAAAAAATATCAAAATGTTAATTTACACTGCCGTCTAAGCTTAATTTGTAATATTCGCATTTGTTTCAAAAGTTGAAGATTAGCAGCTAGGGACACTCGCTCTACGAAACTCGCTTTAACTGCGACGGAATAACGGTGTCCTCAAGGTCAAAATGTCCAACCACATGTGCTGCCTACTGTATTAAGAGTTACATACAGGTTACCATCAGAGAGTATCAGGGTGGAATATTATGGTTGGTTGGTGGTTTATTATAGGCTGATTTATATTTAGTTATTACTGAAGTTGAATCTATATCTTTATCATAATTGTTGCCAGTACCAATGTGAATTCCATAGCTACTAGCAATAATTATGATAAAGATATAGAGTCAGTCAGTCAAGCTTTTTTGATATACATAATTTCTATGGACAGAATAATATGAAAAGTTAAAATTGAATGTAAAAATGTAACTCAAGGTCTTGAAAATCAACTCATAAAGTTAATCATCTCCATCATAAAAGGTAGCCTATGTTACTCCCCAAGGTCTATTCTAACTTTATACCAAGTTAAATTAAAATCAGTTCAGTAGATTCAGAGTCCATTCCATGCAAACAAACAAACAATCAAATCTTTTCTCTTTGTGATTATTAGTGTAGATAGTAAATAAAAAGAGAATTCAAAAATATATTATACCTCTACATATTTACTATTATTAGCTACAGTAAAATGTATAAAATAAAATAAAATCTAGCTGAAAGTATAGCAATTTAATAGACTATTTATATTTAGACAGTATAAGATAGGATTATGTACTTCATAATTATGTTACAAAATATAATGTTAATATTACATAGTGAATATTAATTAAGTACTGCTTATTAGGAAACTAAATATGTTATCTGAAACTTTTTATCTAATTGTTTTCCTTCTATACTTTACCTCGTATATGTAATCTGTAAGCTAAATTACTTATGGTATAGTTTAGTATGGTAAAAAATAAACTTAATACAATTCAATAATAATCAAGTATGCCTTCTGTTAGTAACATTTTGTAATGTCATGTATTATATTTGTTTAATGGTCAGTGACAAATTATAAAGGCCATTATGTCAAAATCAGTATTGCTATGTGAATATTCTCTGTACATTTTTCTCTGAGGACAACTGTATGGAAAAAAATTGATTACATAAAAAATACTTTTTAAAATGTTTTTTTATTGTTTTTCTGGTTTATGTGACAGTAATGTAGAACAGGTATTTTTTATATTTGATACATTTCCTTGTATTAACATGTACTTACTAAACCATTATTGAAGATAATTTTGTAATGATGAAGTGGAAGTGTATTTATTACTCGACTAGCTTTCCGACCAGCGTCTCCGCTTGCGCTACAGTTTTTCCCTTGGGATTGAGGTATTTTTGCGCGGTAAAAGGTGTGCCATTTCCCAAGGTCTATTCTATCTCTCTACCAATTTTCATCAAACTCGTTTGGTTTTGGCGTGAAATCGTAACAAACAGAGTTACATTAGCATTTATAATACTAAGTAGGGATAGGGATTACTTTTTCAGCAGATGACGCTGTTAGTGCTGTTACCAAACCTTTACAAGGCAGTGGCCACTATATTGCCACCTAAATTTTAACCTTATACCCTCAACATAAAGTCGAAAACGAATGCATTTTGTAAAGTTGTTTTGCCTTATAAAGGGTTAATTTACTATTTTTAATCGAAGCAAAAATAAGAAACAAGTAATATTCATAACAATAATTTATGTTATTTGTTTAACAGATGCGGTACCACCGCTTTGGAGTGACCCTCTTAGTTCTGCTGAATGCCGGCTCGTTTCTCGGTGCTGCCAACCTCGTTATCAGCTTGGACCCTGAAGACAAGTAAGTTTTCTTTTCTCCATAGAACAGAAAGAAAGAAAAGATGATATTCAGCTAATGTTGTGACACTATACATACTAATTTGCACCTAAATACTAGAGGCACAGTATACATTGTGGCAGAACAGTAATGCGGCCTTCCGCCGTATCGGAATGTGAGAAGTAGCGAGAAGATTTCCTTCGACCGCCTGTGAAACCATTGCTAGGTAGGTAGGTAGGTAGGTAGGTAGTCAATTGAAGAGCTTCCAAAAATACTTTAGAATATTTGTTTGTTCTTTATATGACTGCAATAGATCCTCTTGCGTTTTAGTGATCTTTCGCCCTCCCTTCCCACAAATCAAATAAAGTTTTTAAAAAAGATATTGAACAATTTTTAAACAACTTTTAGTAACAAAACAAATCTATAAATACGTTTTATATATGTATCTATCAAATTAAAGTCTGGCATTCATTATACACTTGAAGATACTCTTGAAGATTATTTATACACACTTGTAAGTTGTAACACCATAAAAGTGACGTATTCGTTAGCCATCAGGTTGGTTTGATGATCTCATGATGTAAAACAGTTAGCTAGTGCTGTGTGATCTGAATTGCACTTTATTGTAACGGATTCTGTGCTCATAGTAAGGATTTGCTGAATACTGTAGCACTAAATAATCTCAATCTTCAGATATTCAACCCAAAACTCTTTGATTATATACAACTCCAAAACTGTTTAGGCTTGATCCGTCGTACTTTTTCGACTCAAGCATAGGTCAATTAAAATATAATAATACAAAACTGTAATAATAGGCTTAAGCTTGTAACTAGGTGCTTTGCAAACTCATTTTCACCTCATTTTCCATTTCTTCCTTAATTTCGGGCCTTGATGGCCTTCTAAAAATTTGTAAAATAGTACTACAGATATAATTTTAAACGCCGAGTCTCTAATGTACCGTTTTTTTTGTTATGAAATATATATGGGGAAGCGTTAGGCAGCAAACAGCGCTTAACTATCCGACCAGCAACAACAGCAAACCCCAACGTACCCACGTTTTTCCATGACAAATCCCTACTAAATATATTTTTTTTGAAGCACACAAATTTATCGCTTCGTTTTAATACGAAAGTAGGACAAAACTACACTTTGATAAGTAAATTAAATATACTTATTCAACACTAGCCGTCACTAGCTTTCCACCTCGAGACTTCGCCTGGTTTAACAGTTTTTCTCGTAAGAATGAGGAATTTTTCCGCGGTAAAAGGTAGCCTATGTTGCTACTTGCTCCCCACTTCCCCAAGGTCCACTATATATTATGTTACAGGAAATGTGTGAAATCCAGGAATTGTATACAATTCCTAGGAAATGTATACAATTCCGAAGCTCTTTAGGAAATGTATGAAATAATGCTTCAAAGATTATTTATTACACACATATCCTAGGAAATGTATGAATTTCCTAGGAATTGTATAAAATTCCGAACTTGTACTAGGAAATGTATAAAACTAATTGTTTCTGTGAATAAAATGAACAAAGCTCCCTGTTTATCTAAGAATCAGAGTTATCTGTGAATATTATAAATGAAACACTTTGTTAAACTGACAATTAGTTTTTTTAACCTTTATAAAGTTTTTACATACTTAAACTTAAAAATTTTGCTATTTATTATTTTTACAGCGTATCTAACACAAAAACTGCTTGTAAAGCTCAAAACTTCAATTTGATAAGTCAACAGTTTTTCGTTTACGCCACAATATAAAAGCAAAAGCCTTTTTTAAAACTGAAGTAAGTAAGTAAAAGTAAGCCACCCAGGTAAAATAAATATAAAATAAATATAGGGTTTATTAGTAATTCCACTCTAAAACTTAACTATTTATTCTTATTTATGGCTGGTTTATAGGCACTGAATGTTTAAGCAGCACTAACGCAAGCGTTCGCCTGATCGAGTGACGCAGTACCACAGGTGGGACACTCCAAAGAACCAACGTGGTTCTAATTTTTATAGCAGAAACCACCAGATGTAAATTAAAATCAAAGAAAAATAGTCTTTATGCTTCATCGAATACCACGCAACACCATCCGGCGGAGTTTGGTGGTACCTACGGGATGCAGTGAGTGGAGGGATATCGGCCGGGGAACTTGTTTTGGTGCGGGGAGGTAAATTTCCCTTCTGTACGAGTAGTACTATTATATACTTCTGTTGCAATACCCTCCCCTCGCTCCGCTTTCCCCGCTTACCCATTTACATCTTGAATGTATTACATTTCCGATCACTATTTAGGAAATGTATACATTTCCTAGGAAATGTGTCTAATATTATTTATTTCATACATTTCCGGGCGATTTTAGGCATTGTATACATTTCCTAGGAATTGTATACAATGACGGATTTCATACATTTCCGTTAACATATATATACCAAGTTTCATGATAATAGGTTCAGTAGTTTCGGAGCTTATTTAATGCAAATAAACAATCAAATCTTTCCTGTCTTAAAGTATTAGTATAGATAAACGTCTGTTAGCGTATATTAAAATTTTTTAATCGAAAAGCATTGAGTTCGGCCATAATTTTGGCATCAATATAAAATAGTGAAACACTTTAATATGTATATTAGTAAAAATATTAAAACTAAACACCTAAGCCATACAGACTATTTTGTTAGCGTTGTCTTGTCACGCGCTAACGATTGCGCTTCTAAGTAAACAAGTGTAAACAACTTGCATTTTTCAGGCGAGCTGACGTCGTCACTATAGATGGATTTTTATCACGCCACCTTGCGAAGGTCACGTAGCTGACTATTATCTACGTTAATACGACTAATAGGTTGTACAGTTAAGAGAAGGTTAAGCTGAATACTTTGGATTTTGCACCGATATGATGTGAAGCGCAGCTTTAGTTTTTGTTCAGGGAGTAATTGAGCAGCAAAAAATGCAGTTTGCGTGAGGAGTTCTTCTTTCAACACCTGCTTTCTTGTCGGTGGAATATACGCCATTCTGCTCTGTTCTTCGTCTTTTGTTTGACCTCGATGCGATTTTATTCCATGGGGTTTTTGGGCAATTTACGTACCGCCAACTGATATTTGATATGTGTTCTAGGGACCTTAAGCTATATAAAAATGCTTGTTGCCACGTGCGAGCGTGGTAGGTTTCGAAAATTTATTTTTTAAACAACTTTGACTAGGAAGGGCGGACAGAGCAACATATTATATATTTGTAATCTACTCATGATGCCCATTCATTTAATATCCCACACGGTTATTTTTTTTATTATTTTTTTCGGCATCTATACTGGGTTTGAGGAAGCCCGGCTAGAATGGAAAGCTACCACGCTCGCTCGTGGCAACAAGCATTTTTATATAGCTTAAGGTCCCTAGAACACATATCAAAAATCAGTTGGCGGTACGCAAATTTTTTAAACGAATCTCCTTTGAGAGTCCGCTCTAATGTATATTATTCTTCTAGTAATGAGCGCTGACATAGATTGTTTTCCTTGCTAGATAGACCTCATATGGCTTAGGTCACGAACGACGCCAGCTTTAAAAGTGTAATTATTAGCATGGGGGTATCACCAGACACCTTGCCAGTTTGAAAACCGAGTCAGGCTAGAGTTACCTTGTCCTCGCGTGCGAACAGCATTATCCACGCGATATCCATTTTCTAACTCATTTCCTAGTTCCTACACTGACCTACTTTTTATTTTACCCAACACTATTACTATACGACTAAAAATTACGCGATGTTTAAGGCAAAAATTACCTTTTCATGCTGTATAATTTATGGTAGGTACCTACCTATATGGTATGGTATAGCGTCGGTTGCCAAGTGGCTAGGGCCGTTGACTTCCATTCGGAAGTTCGCGGGTAGGGTTCGAACCTCGGCACGTATTTTGTTAAAGATTTTCGAATTCATATTATGTACGTTTATTCGACGCTGTTCGGTGAAGGAAAACATCGTGAGGAAACCTGCACACACACACTTGCGAAGTAATTCAAGGGTTGTGTTTGAATTTGACCAACCCGCACTAGGCCAGCGTGGTCGACTAAGGCCTATTCACCCGGATTTTAGGGTAGGGTCGAGCCCCTCGGTGGGGACATATGAGCTGTTAATGATGATATGGTATGGTACGCTGTAGGTTTATGTACTGACTGCGTGAGTTAGACTTAGTACGATGATATCAAAATAAAAATATATGCGTATTTTTTATTAAAGTAGGGCCTACCCACGCGGCGTCTTGGTAATAAAAATGAAGAGTCACATTGTAATAAATAAATTCTTAAATTGTAAAAGACATCCTTCAATTGCTGACCGGATTTAGCGTTCTTAATACATTTAAGTCAGTCTGAGTTGTTAACAATGAGACGAATCATCTGTGGGAGAATTCGACGTATCGTCACTCTGCTGAGAAAACCACTTAAATGCTTTCAACAAAAGTTTACAGGAGACGCAAAAAACTCTCTACTGAAAAAAAAGTATGATAGGTAAATATTAATTCTGTTGTTTTTTAGTTATTATATGATTATCTTTAGAGCTTTAAAACAAATGCGTTTATTTTATATTGCAAATACTGCGCGTTTTTTGTCCAATTTGTAAAAAAAGGAGTTAGACAAAAGCTGTCCTCTACGAGGTTTTCTCAGAAGGGTGACGGTATGTAGGCTCGTATTAGTCATTAAATTTAGCCCACACTGAAAAAAAAAATTGATTACATTAATCAAAAAAATGATTGCGTCTAACAAGAAACTTGTTACAATACGAGCGTATAAAGTAATATGATTATGGCGATAAAGCTATGTTGATTAAATAACAATCAAGTTGTCTTTATGAGATAAAACAAGTAAATTGTTGAACCTAATATGATCAAATAAATATAACCAATCAAGTTTGGTTATTATAACAATGATTTCTGCTGATTGAAGTTATAATGAACTTGATTAAGGTTATCAAGTATTTTAAGTAGTTTCAGATAAAATTGCTTTATGCTAGCTATCAAAGGACCTGATTATTGTGAATATGAAAACTTGATACATTTGATTATGTTCCACATTAGAATCATATATTTAGATGTTTACTTCTGTTATATAACTTGTTTCGCTTTATGAAGCTGTCTTTATTATTTGAATGAAGATAAGTATTAATATTTAATAAGATTTTTTTTTTCAATGTAATCAACCCAATTGATTGAATGTAAAAATTAATAATTGTTAAGTTATTCAAATAACTTGTTTAAAGCTATAAAGTACTCTTATTGGGACTATCAAGAAACGTGTTTATTTTTTTATTATATAGGGTCTAAATTTACGTTTAGATGCAGAATGTCCAAGTTGCAAAATGTCCAGCGGGTGCAAAATGTCCAGGTCGCAAAAGGTCCAGGTTGCAAAAGGTCCAGCTTGTAAAATGGTAATAATAAGACATTCTGCATCTAAAGGAAATATAACTTATGCTACTATAATGAAACAAAAAAATTAATAGCATATAAGTTATATTTCCTTTAGATGCAGGTCTTATTATTACCATTTTACAAGCTGGACATTTTGCATCCTGGACCTTTTGCGACCTGGACATTTTGCACCCGCTGGACATTTTGCAACTTGGACATTCTGCACCTAAACGTAAATTCGTTTTAATAGTTACGTTTCTTATAACTAGTGATGGTGCTGCTCTAAAGGTGTTTGGGTATGTACTGCGCTCACGCTTTAAAAGGAACGCAGTACTTTTCCTAAAATCCTGTGTCAGCAGATCACTTGTCAAAAGAAACATATTTATAATTTTTTTATATAAAATGATAATGTCAGAAATGTTATTAAAAAGTTTTATTCATGGTTATTAATAACTGTTTAGAGATCAACATTTTTCCTTATGCTAATTTATGAAATATATAGGTATGTTTAGAAATCAACAATTGTGTATAATATATCTAAATTGAACAATAGTCTCATAGAGAGGAGAGATCCCACGAGCATTAAAGGAAGAAGGTGAGCGTCAGAATGGCTAGTTGTCTGTGGCGTGAGTCTATGAGAGTTGATACAATAATTGCTTATATTTGCTTCATAGAATAAAAAATTGCTACATATGATATATATTTAGAAATAAGACTTTTTTTTTGACCAGCGATCCTGATGTTTGGTTGGCTGGTCACCTCCTAGTTTGAAGCCCAGCATGCAGTATTTCCCGAAATTTATTGCGTCAATAATTGCTTCATATTTATTTCATTTATCTATTTTAGTTGTAACTTCAAACACTTTTTCTTGTAGACACTTTTCCTTGGGATAATTATTTAAATGATTGCTACATCTTTTATTTAACGTACGATTGAAGTTACACTTCAAATAGACAAATGAAGTAAATATGAAGCAATTATTGACGCAATAAATTTTGGGAAATACTGCACGCTTGGCTTTAAACTAGGAGGTGACCAGCCAACCAAACATCAGGATCGCTGGTCAAAAAAAGTCTTATTTCTAAATATATATCATATGTAGCAATTGCTCACGGAAGAAGTACTTTTATATTGAAAATAACCTTTAGTTGTACCTTGTAAATTGTAAATCAATAAGAATCATAATATATTTGCACCTTGTAAATGGCATGATCGTGGGATACCTTCTTGTAGAGAATACAATCCCGGGATCCCGAACATGATATCACTCATAACATAACATAATATTTGTGTTCATAATAAACAATCTTATACTAATTAACACAACACTTTTTGATGATTTTGATGTTTTTTATCTATAACTAGTTTCAAGTAACTATCGTCCTGTACGTGGGTCACAAACGCGTCACGGCTTTCGGCTTTCGACGGTTTCCATTTTTTTTCTTTATTTACCTTCCTTTTTTTCGATGGGGGAGAAGATCCTTTTGAGCTCGTGGTAGCGATGGGTAAGGTGATTATGCTTGGGTTAATCAGCTCTGGCAAACTCAATATTGCTGCAAGGTTGTTTTTCTCTTCATCGCTCGAATCTGAAAGAATAAGAATTTTACATTAAAAACAGGCATCACCAGACACAATTATCAGATAGACTATCTATACTCCATATTATACTATACTATAATAATTATAATCTAGGCCGCGGGTAAAACCGCGGGGCGGAAAGCTAGTTTAAAATGAATTTCCTTCCTTGACCGGTACATTCAAATTGACATGCAACACAGCATGAGACACCAAAACACAGTTTAGTTTCATGGTCAGGTTCAACCCTTGAAAGGGATGCAATATTTTCGTTTAGGTGCAGAATGTCCAAGTTGCAAAATGTCCAGCGGGTGCAAAATGTCTAGCGGGTGCAAAATGACCAGGTCGCAAAAAGTCCAGGACGCAAAAGGTCCAGATCGCAAAATGTCCAGGTTGCAAAAGGTCCAGCTTGTAAAATGGTAATAATAAGACCTGCATCTAAACGAAATATAATTTATGCTACTAAAACGAAACAAAATTTATGATAACAACAATTATTTAATAAAGTGTCAAAAATAATTATCGATATTATTATTATTACCATTTTACAAGCTGGACCTTTTGCAACCTGGATATTTTGCAACTTGAACCTTTTGCAACCTGGACATTTTGCGACCTGGACATTTTGCGACCTGGACATTTTGCACCCGCTGGACATTTTGCAACTTGGACATTCTGCACCTAAACGAATATTTTACATAGCATACTGAAGTTTTGGTCTGGGGCATTTAGGAATAACCGCTCACTAAACACTTACCATCTGCCAATTGGATAAGTTCTTTGCAACTAGCATCTTTAGACTTCTTTTCTTTCAAAAGTTTTATTAATGTTTTTTTCACTCCGGGAAAGTTCAAATAGAAGTTGTTTTGTTCTTCAGGGTAACAGGCATTGAAGTCTTCTTCGAGCTGTAACAAAAGGTAAAACATTTTTTATTTTTTCATTTTTGTCGAGTAGAGGGCGTCAAAAAAGCCCTTGTTGTCCCATACAATTTGGGGCTTGGTTAGACTCTCAGCCTAGGTCCAAGCCCAAAATTGATAATGTCAAAAAGTGCGCGTTCTACACCTCGTAAATAAAACAAAAAAAATTAAAACATCAAGTCCCAAATCCGTCGGTCTTATGATGGGAGATAGCTAAGCGAATGAAATCAAAATTAAGTATCTTATTTACACCAGATACCTACTAATGTATATCCTTGAGGTTTTTGTAGAGCAGGATAATCTTTAAAATATTGTTCAATTGAATATTTAGATTCTCTTAAATCTTTGCCACGTTTTTGTAAAGTCCCTTTCCATTTGGCTAGGACTAATGTCCAAGGATCTGAGCTGCTTTTGAGCCACGTTATATCATCATCTTCGCTGTTGGAGTTTCTAGTATTAACACTCAGAGCAGTCAGTGGAATAGGTCGTGGTAATACTTTGACAGGTTTATGAGGAGTTGGTGATTTCTTTAGTTTGTCTAGTACTCCATGTTTTTGATACTTCCTTCTCAAGTTAAGTAATTGACTGATTAGTTTTCCTCTGGCTTGGTATGTCACACCTTGCGCAGTGATGCATGCTGGAATGTAATAAGTTGTAATCCGCTCATTTGGGAAAATTTCTTTTATTTGTTTACTCCAATTATGATAAATTTCTTTGGTGATCTTATCATTTTTATGGCTCTTCAGTATTTGCTTGCAAATAACGCTAGCTAAAAGATTTCTGGATTGTTCATTATCTAATGATTTTCCGACAAATTTTAGGAGACCTGACGCTTCGAAATCTTCCTTGAGTAACTTCAGTAAGCTCTGTAAAAAAAACAAAATAAAACCATTAGGTATTCAATAAAATTAAATAAACAGTAGGTATAGGAAATGGGTCAAAGAGTCAAGGTCAGGGCGGGTTGTGGCCATGAGACTTCAAGAAAATAATATAAATGGATTTTATTTCCTTTATTCCCGTACCTTTAATCACCACTAGTGTGTATAAAAAGTCCCATATGACTTTAGAGGCGATGCACAATTTTTTTTGTCGAGCTATAAACTTGGTCCCATACAACAATTTCATGGACCTAAACGCTAGACTTCAGGAACAAAACCATCATACATAATTACAGGGTGTAGACTTTGTACTGTTTTTATGTCACATGCAGTAAAATTTTGCCTTACAAAATATTGTGCAATATTAACCTAAATAAAACTTATGTTTATGTATGTGTGTTGTTTTTATGGGCTAAATGATTATCTATCTATGTAGGTATTTAAGAGTTACAATGGATCTTTGCGTGTTTAACCTAACAGCCAACTGTACCTACAAATACAATACAATACAATATACTTTATTGACAAAAGATACAGCATACAGAAAACAACACAGAACAAAACAAATGAGTCAAAAGGCGGCCTTACCTACCACTTATCATCAACTCACAAAAAAGAAGTATGAAAGAATTAATACTTACATTATTTTCAATGACATAGAAACTTGTTGTAGTTTTTGTTGAAGCTAAATCAAGGTTGGGGGATGTTTTTGATTGCTCTGCCACTAACACATGCACATCAGCTGTTTCTGTTTTTTCTTCAGCATTAAAGTCTTGAACTGTAATGTCCTGAAATAGATTAAATTAAAACCAATTACTTACAAATTTTCTACTACGCAGTCAAAGTTACAGACCTCATGGTTATCATGGCATTTGTAAGCACTAACTAGCCTGTAATACCATAACTTGTCGGTGTTGTGCTGACTAGTAGATAGGTATTACCTAATATTATTATTTAGTGAACAGAGACTGGTATCAAATGGAAGCCCAGAAGACATTGCAACCTAGAAGTTCTAGGGTTCTAGGCTAGAACCCTTTATTCAAATAGGTACATATTTTATTTATAGATTTATTGACTATATTGCACTGCATACTAAGTTCTAAGCTGACCTACATAAGTATAGGTACTTTCCAAACCAAACCAAGGCACTGTAACTAGGGTTAACTTTATTCAATAGTACCTACATTATCTACTTACTAGGTACCTAATTCCTGTACAGGTAATACCTTTACATATAGGTACTTACACTCAGACTTATAATATCTAAATTACTGAAGTCTCCTCCAGGTAGACTCATATTACTGTCTATAGTGGTGTTGATGTTGGGATTCCATTCTTTCCAGTTCCGTATAAATAAGGTTCTAGGTCCTAATGGTGGAATCAGCTCTTTAATATCTTCCGGGGTAAGCGCAGAAAGCGCCTGCAGATTTATTTCATTTTCTGCAAAATAATTGTTGAATCAACTGACAGCAACAACAGCAGCTGCCGGCACACTACCGCAGAACAGGAGCAGTAGCGGTCCAGCCTTACCGCCTCGTGTGGCAGGATTCATATTATACCTATACAAACTCCTAAGATACAACTTTTCCTGCTACCGCTCCTCTACTGCACCGTATGCGTACCGCCTACAGTGTGCTGGCACCAGTCTTTGTACTTAGATGAGTAGGTAGGTAGGTCTCACACCTAAAGTAAGTAGATAAATAGCTAGTAATGAATAGGTAATGGTCGCATGAGACAGGTAAGTAGGTACTTACTGATAAAATTTTCTTGTAAATCTGGGAGGCCCCATGCCTCCAGCAGATCTGTAACTTCTTCCATGGTACACAGTCACAGTTGTCACAAATCACACCGTATATTTACGTAACCCGACGGACGTACTTTTTACGTGGCGCTCTCGCCGGCCGATTCAAACAAAATGACAAGTTTCGACATGCAATGCAACGGTTCGCGACGCTTCGAGTATGTTTACATTAATCAACTAGTAGTATACAATCAAACTAGACAATGTTTGTATTAAAAAACCGACAACATTCAATTTTAATAAAAGGGTAATTGTTTTTAATATTCTTGCGTTATACCATGAAACAAAATTTACTTGATCTATTATAATATGATTTCATTATAAAAACATTCAACTGTATTATAAAACTAAACATTTAACTTGATTGACTTTTTCGCTTCGGGTATGTTTACATTAATCAACTAGACAATGTTTGTATTAAAAAACCGACAACATTCAATTTAAATAAAAGGGTAATTGTTTTTAATATTCTTGCATTATACCATCAAACAAAATTTACTTGATTTATTATAATATAATTTCATTATAAAAACATTCAACTTTATTATAGAACTAATCATTTAACTTGTTTGAAATTTTGATAATTTCGGCTTTAATGAAACAACAAACAGTTAGTGATCATTTTTTGCAAGTTTATGATTGCTTCATTCATTTTTTTTTCTATCAAGTAAAATGCCATACTTGATTGGCTCGATTTCTCTCAGTGCATGGAAAGGATAGCAGCGTTCACCTGCGTAACGAAATAGGTACTTTTAGCTTTTAATTGACTGTCAAAACAATAATATTTTAAACTAGCTTTCCGCCCCGCGGCTCCGCCCGCGTTAAAACAGGTTTTCCCGTGGGAAAGAATTTTCAAAGGATGCCTAAAGCGTATCCACTTATCCAGCTGTGGACTGATATAGTCTGTTTTAGTATGTGTGTGAGTCAAGTATCCTTGAGCTAATGTATTAGCTAGAATTATAAATGATTTGTAATTAATTTAAATACTCGTTACTTAGGTCAACGCGTATTATGGATGGAAAAAAACAATCTGTTAAAAGGCCAAACTGCTAAGTATGATCAGACTTTTTTCCATTGCGTTAGGTGAGCCTAACAGTGGCCAAACAAGGGAGATCCCTTAGAAAAGTAGTGGACTGTTAGAGACCCCCCACACTAATATCTTTCGAGCGTCGTTGTCGTGCGTCGCGCATACAATCATGGCAGCAAGGCGAGTGAAATTTGTTTGCAAAGCCAGAGAAATAAAAAACCTCGCTATATTGCGGAATTTCAATGAAACTAATTTTATAAGAGAAATTGTTGCCATAGTCGTTAAATTATACATGTAGCGCCCTCAGAGCAGGTTTTTTATTTCTTTGGTCAGGCTTTATGAGCGACGGACGACGTCGACACTCGAAAGACGCTAGGGGGTCTCTTAAAGTACACCGATAGAATTGGGATTGAGCCTACTTTTATTCAAGTTGGATAGTCTTTAGACGATCACGCTGACCCACTGTCGGTTTGGAATATCAGACTGAACTGCGACAGACTGAACTGCGACAAATATCATAACATACCTAACCTAACCTAACCGACTGTCGCCGTTCGGTCTGTCGCAGAAGTGGCTGTCGCAGTTCAGTCTGTGACTCGCGGGTTTGTACACACACAATTTTTGAATTTCTTCGCATTTGTTGTGTGTAGCTTTCCTGATGTTATAATTTAGCAGTACGCAAACACTTGCGTTGACAGGTTATATATTACGTCCCCATCGAGGGATATTGGGACCAACGCAGCCTATTTCGTGTTGGTCTTGAAATTGATATCCGACAAAAACTGAATACAAATCTATTATGCCCCTATATTTTTGAGTACCTTCCTACGTACAATAATATACACGCACTTGTATCGGGCCATGTAAAGTAGGCAGCCATTTTATTTTAATATTTTCGTGTAGATCGTAGACAGATAACGCACCAATTAGGTAAGTCCATGGCCCTGTTTCACGAAGCTATTTACCATATTTAGTTCGACGTACATTGCGTAGTCCATATGATGAAAATAACATACTTCACTCACGTTTGAGACTAAACGACTTCGCAATGAATATCATTGTAACTTTGTTTTTGTAAATACGACGAGTCACAGCTCTGAATTTAGGTACAACCTTTGAATTACTTCGCGATGTGTGCAGGTTTCTCTCGATGTTTTCCTTCATCGTAAGAGCGTCGAATAAACATACTATGAGTTCAAAAGTCTAAAACACATTGGCCCTAGCCACTTGGCCTTCGACGCTTTTTCATTATTATAATACATCCTCTATCATGGTCTAAGAAAACAAGGTCTAACCATTATCTTGCAAAGACAGCACTAACACTCATCCTACACTAATAAACCCTGACCTCGTTACCTACATTAAATGTTACGAATTCTTTTTTAGTTTTATAGTTTTTAAATTTTATTGTAAAACCTAGCTTAATTTATATACTTTAAATGAAAATCATTATTTTAATTATGAACTATAATTTTATCTTTTACTCTGATGCCTAAGATACAAGTAAATACTTTGTTTAGGCATCATGTTATATTTTTGTCCAAATTGTTTTATATTATACCTTTTTCTGTGTTTTAGATTAAGTTTATTGAAATAAAGTTTATCTTATCTTATCTTATCTTATCTTATCTTATCTTATCTTATCTTATCTTATTAGACCACGTGACTGACACAAACCTACGTCATCTTGCGCTGTTCATCCTTGTCGAATGCGTGTTAATAGACAAGGATGAACAGCGCAAAATGACGTAGGCTTGTGTCAGTCACATGGTCTAAAGGTTAGACCTTGCTTTCTTAGACCATGTCCTCTATAATAATAACAACACAAACCACGTGTTAGCTCACCTCTGACCTTAGGGTTTGTAAGGTCGATCGTTGAATTCGTTGACCTTACAACTGGCGTAATAGAAAATGCTCGTAAAGTCAAATCTGTAAATCACGACACTGGTTATTCAATTCATATTAAAAGTATTTAAAACTAAGTTAAAGGAGTTATTAATAACTCATCAGTTTAGAGATGTTATTGAGTCGCTGTCTGTATTAAATCCCTTCTCACACGGAGTTATTGAAATGTAACTGATTTGAAACTCCCAATGCCATCGTCCCATACATTCTCAAAGACGTTGTCAACAGCCCGTATGGGCAAGTCCCCTGGGGAAGCTCGAGTACCTCGGTGGGGACCGACTTCCCCTGAATTTAGGCGAATAAGTTTTATTCGACCGTCGTGCCCGGTTGGTGAAAATAGCACACAACCTTTGAATTTCTTCGAAATTGTCTGCAGTTTACCTCATTCTCGTTCACCCTAAGAGACTTTCAAAGACGACTGGTCATACGGTTAGTAAAAAGTAAGTACGTCGCGTGTCGTGCGTGTGAGAATTTCTTACAGAAATTATAGGCGGTGACTCTTAAGTTATTAGTTAGTGATTTGGGTCAGAAAACGGTATTATTTTAGTAGCTCCGTGTTAGACGGTGCTTAAAGTGAAGTGTTGTACCGGTTGTACGGTGATAATCGCTTGTTTACGTCATCATAGCGCGCTATTATCGCCTGATGACCTTATAAATGTTTGTTTACTGACAATACACTTGTATTTTTATTGTTTTTTCACCACGATGATGTGAGCGATGTATGCTTTATTGAATGAAGATTACAATAATAGGCTAGTCTTTAATTAATACGAGTTTTAATTTTTTGGCTTTTTAATGATGCTCAGAATAACGATGTCTTCTATTCTATATGAGTGTTGCATTTAACTTGCATTTCTACTGTTCAATACCCGCTTATTATTATACAATGTATCTCCTTTTCTAGGGTTCCGTACCTCAAAAAATATTGACGGAACACTTATTACTCGTGCATCGGTCCGTCCATCTGACAGTTTTTCAGCGTCAATATCCTCCGAAACTACTGTATTGATGGAGTTGAAATTTGGTGGTATACAGATGTAAATCCGTGACATTTAAAACATGGAAGCCACTTCGGAAACATACGAAAAGCGCGTTCAACTTGCACAACCGTTTTTTTGACTGTTTTCTAATAATATGCAGCTAACTTTTTTATTATTGTGCTTTTCTTTTATGTTCCTGAAAATATAACATAATTAATTGTTGTATTTATCTTTTTAGGATCTCAATAAAACGCGGCGGCGCGCTGACGTTCTTCGGATTCGTCTACTTCATGACGCTCTTCGAGCTTCTGAACGTCCTGGCGTTGTTCACTGGAGCCGGGAACCGCTTCCGACAGAAGTACCGGCTCAGCTGCGGCGAGGTGCTTGACATTACCAACAAGTGAGTCTCTCTCGTTCTGATGTAGCGCGGCGAGACGAGACGGGCGATGGGCGAAGAAAACAAACGTAGGCATGCCACGGCATCTGTGCGACAGGAACTGTGACGCAACCTGTAGGGCTACTATGTAAGTAGCGACAGTCTCGAGAAGCTGTCAAACGCGACATAGTGACATTAGAGCCATAGTTGTGTAACGAGGTGCATTGCATGCTACCTCGTTGCCTCGTTTCTACCTCATTTCTCATCTCATTTACCATTTCTTTCTCTAAATTTGAATATTTAATTTTGGAATTCATTCAAAAATCACCCGGCAAATCATCCATTTTTATTTTCACTTCTTCCTTCTGCCTCAACCAGTAAACAAGGCCACTGTAAAGAGGCGCATTGCATGCTACCTCGTTACGTTCTGTCAATATGTCGCGTTTGACAGCTTCTCGAGCCTGTCGCTACTTACATAGTAGGCCCACTGATGTAGCGCGGCGAAACGAGACGGGCGATGGGCGAAGAAAAAAACGTGGGCATTCCACGGCATTGGCGAGAACTGCGACGCAACCTGCATTGAGCATTGAGCTAATCGCGACGGGGGTTTGAGGAACGCGCGGCAGCGGTATTGGTGGGCGTTTCCAGATGCCGATTCTGGCCCTTAGGCTTCGGGCCGCTTATATCATTAGCAGCTCATATATGTCCCCACCGAGGGGCTCGAGCCTTACCTGAAATCAGGGTTGAAAGGCCTTAGTCGACCACGCTGGCCCATGCGAGTTGGTTGGTACACTACACACAACCCTTGAATTACTTCGCAAGTCTGCAGGTTTCCTCACGATCTTTTCCTTCACCGTAAGAGCGTCGAATAAACGTAAATATGAATTCGAAAATGGAAAACACATTGGTACGTGCCGAGGTTCGAACCCGCGAACTTCCGAATGGAAGTGAACGGCCCTAGCCACTGCCACCGACGCTCTTCCACCGCCGCTTATATAAACAGGGATATGATATATGAATGCAATGTGGGGTGTTGCAGGCTAGTGTCGGCAGTACAAGCCGCGTTCTGCTGCCTGACCGGGGTGGTGGTGTGTCTGTGGTCGTGCACGCGCGACTTTGTGCGCTCCTCACACTTCATGTCCGAAGCGTACGCCTGGTTTGGCGCCGCTTACTTCTTCTACGACATCTGGTCTATGTATTTGGTAAGTTTGCATGTATCTAAAATGTTTTGTATAGCTTTACAGTTCCGCCCCTGTACGTAGTTGATTTTCCCGTAGGTTTGATTCTCGTGATAAAAAGTACCCTTTATCCTGCCCTATCTCTAAACAAAAAAACAGACGAATAAAAGTTGCTTTTGCATATTATTATCTAGAAACGTGATGAACGTTGAACGTTGGATCTTTGTTCATCAGCCAGCAGCGCACACATTGCGCGACATACCAGTCAGTCAGTCTTCTGTTTTTTATCCAGTGGACATGAAGTCCAAAGTATTCTGAACAGTAAACAGAATGGCGTGTTCAGCTTACCTTACACTTGACTGTACCAACCCTTAATACTGCAGTTGTAAGAGTACGTTTAGTTCCTTTAAAGTCTGACCAAAGAAATAAAAAACCTGCTCTGGGGGCGCCACGTGTATATTTTTATGTCTATGGCAACAATTCCCATTATTAAATTAGTTCCAACGAAATTCCGCAATATGGCGAGGATTTTTATTTCTTTGGTCAGCCTTTAGTTATATTGTAGCTTACTCCTTTTTTGGTGGAATGATGAGTGATGTATTGATTGTGCTCATTGCTCAATGGACAGATAACTTTGAAAGGTAAGTATTACGTAAAGGGGTTATCAAACCATTGTTGCATTGTTCGAGTGTGATAATTTTGATACGCGTTCTCGGTTGATTATTATATCACAATGTTATTCTGAACGGACTTAAAATAACTTGTACCTACTTGTAATTACTTAGACGATGCTTATATTTTTACTCTCGTATGTGATAAAATAACCACTAAGTGATAAAAAAATCTCCGCTTGAATTCATCTTTTAAATGTAAGCAAAATTATGTTGCAATTTATAGTTTGTACGAAAGACATTTTGTTTAATTCGTAAAGGATCATTTATGTTTTAAGAGGTGTTCAAAAGAAAATTTTAACAACCTACTTCTTTTTGAATAACAACTGAATATCAACTAAAGTCAAACACTGACGCGGTATATAAAACACCCCCGAACACCCCAGTTAGAGTACCGCGGCGCCTGCGGGGTGCGGGGCGTGGGGGGCTATCGGGCGGGGAACTCATTTTAGTGCGGGGGGTGAGTGTCCTTTCTGTACGGGTTAGTACCTACTATCATAGCTCAAATCCCGTATTAAAACTAGATGGCGCGTAGCTCCTCGCCCGAGATTCTATTAAAAATACACTAGTAAAATGGCTATAATTGTGTTTTTTTTTACATAAATAGGAACTAAAAGTAAATTATTTATTTTTTATCAGGTCGAGAGTACTCGAGAGACACCATATTATTTTTAATTTCAGATAATTTAACAATGATAGTTAATATTTTCTGAATGATAGTGACATCTATCTTTTTTTAGTACTAATTACAGGAACACGCGTTGTAGTAGGAGAATTGACAGTCCTCTCGAGTATATTGGTACAGAAGAAAATAATATTACAAACCCGTGCAGAAAGAACACTCACCCCCCCCGCGCCAAAATGAGTTTCCGCCCGATATAGCGCCCCACGCCCCGCACCCCGCAGGCGCCGCGGGACTCCGCCGGTGGTGTTCGGGGTGTTTTACATAGCGCCTAGCGCCATTGACTTGTAGTTGATATTCAAAAAGAAGTAGCTTGTCAAAACGCGTTTTCTCTATGGAGTGACCGCCCAGTGATATTGGTCCATGGTACTATTATTTTCTTCTGTGCTCATGCGTACAACATTGTTGCCAGGTCCACGTCCAAATGACATCGCAGTCCGACACGGTGAAGAGCAAGATCCAGCGCAAGTTGTCAAAGAATGGCGACGCGGCGCTGTCGGCCGGCGACACCGCGCCGCCGCCCAAGAGGCCCTCGGAGATATCCTTCTTTGCCTACTGCAAACACGAGCCCGTCATTCTGATGCACCATCTGTTCATCGGGGGATTCGGGTTCCTAGTCATTGTGGTGAGTCAAATCATATTATTCGATTTATAGCGACCCGCCCCGGCTCCGCACGGGAAAATGGTTATTGTGGGTTATCCTTAAGTATATTATGCATGTATTATACATATAAACCTTCCTCTTGAATCACTCTATCTATTAAAAAAAACCGCATCAAAATCCGTTACGTAGTTTTAAAGATTTAAGCGTACAAAGGGAGGGACATAGGGACAGAGAAAGCGACTTTGTTTTATACTATGTAGTGATTCAGTTACCTCAAGTTTGAATTTATCATGGTAAACACGATTTGGCACAGAAGTATAATAGCTACTCGTACAAAAGAAACGTTCCCCTTTGTCCAACTGTAAACGTCTGCAATTCAGGTTCCAGAATGAATAA
Source organism: Teleiodes luculella (assembly GCA_948473455.1). NCBI lineage: Eukaryota > Metazoa > Arthropoda > Insecta > Lepidoptera > Gelechiidae > Teleiodes > Teleiodes luculella. Next base: position 11,532,219 of record OX419600.1, read on the forward strand.
AAGCAAGCAAGAATATACTTATTGACAGAATCGGATGTTGACTGTGTCAACCATAGACATATTTTTTGCTGCTAATAAACCTTCTCGACTAAAAATACATATATTTTTTAGCATACTTAAATAACACTTTTTATATAGCTTTCGAACTACAGGATTGCGGGTTTCATTCCCGCCCAGGGCAAATATTCGTGTGATGAGCACTTGTGTTTGCCTTGTGTCTGGATGTTGTTTATATATTTTGTATATATTAGCTGTCTGACACCTATAGGCTTTGCCTAGTTTTAGGGTAAGACGTCTTCACTTATTTATTTATTTTATTTCTTAATATTGCAGTACCTCCGCGGCGGTCTAGGCGACTGCGTGTTCGGGTTCGTCTACCTCATGGAGCTGTCCACTCCGTTCGTGTCGGTGCGCGGTATCCTGTCGCGGCTCAAGCTGAAGGCGTCTAAGGCGTACCTCATTAACGGCATACTGATGCTGCTGACTTTCTTCTTCTGCCGCGTCGTGAGCCTGCCTTACTTGTGTCTGATGTATAGCCGGGTGCTGGGGTTGTCGTATTTTGAGGTGAGTTTCGTTACTATAAAAAAAGAATATAAATATTTATTTGGCAGGACATCACTACACAGAAAACAACCAATAAGACAAAAATAAAAATAACGGCTAAAGGCCACTAAAGCGGCGGCGCGGCGGGGCGACTACTAAAGGCTGCCACACACCAAAAGGTGTCGCAGACGCTTTGCGTTGCGTTTGCGTGTGACACGATCTGTAATGTATTAACCCGAAATACACTGACACACTGACCGCCTAGCCACAGCTTCGCGCGGCCTATCCATGATGTAGATTAGATAGTAGCCGGGACCAACCGATTAACGTGCCTTCCGAAGCAAGGTATTATCGGAAGCTTATTCAGTTGCATTAGCTAGCTGTCAAAATACTTTGATAAATCCGCCGTATTAAATAGGATAATAGTATCCGCACGACAAAATTATGTCTGTCATGTCATGTCATGTTATCTTATTGTGTTTGTGAGTTAAGATAACTTCGAAACCCTCAAGATAGGCTAGCATTTCTCGTATTTATAGGTATTGGGTTTCCAAATAAAATTGTTAGATGTTATCCATCGCCATACAGTGCGGCAACGCTGCTGGTACCTTTGGGCCAGGGATGATCCGGGGTGGTCTGTGACCAATAATAATATATAATATCTATTACTGTATTTAGATTAAGTTTGACTATTAAATATTATTTAAATGTCCAAAAAATACATTTTTAACCCCCGACGAAAAAGAGAGGTGTCTAAGTTTGACGTGTCTGTCTGTCTCCTAAACGGATGCGCCGATTTTGATCTAGTTTTTTTTTGTTTGCAAGGTGTCACAATCGAGAGTGTTCTTAGCTATGATCCAAGAAAATATCTTCAGCTTTTTTCTAGTTGTTGAAAGGATCAAGTAACGGTTTTGTGTCGGGGGCGGGGGTTATTAATTTTTTTAATTAAATAGTTTTCTATATCCAACAGGCCATAAAATCCCTGCCGACTGGCTGCAAGGTATCCATCTGCATCCTACTGCTGCCGCAGCTGTACTGGTTCTACCTGATGTGCGGGGGGGCGCTGCGCATGGCCGCGGGGAGGGGGGGCGCCGCCGTCGCGGGGGGGGACGCCGGCAAGGACAAGCGCAGCTGATGCCGGGCCCGCAACCACCACGTGAGATATTGCACCTTATCTACTTGTGTAGTGAGTCGGATATTGTTTGATAGCGCTGCTGATGTTGCCTCGCCAAAACACACCATTACGCAAGTGAGATACAAGTGAGATTACACCTTAGCGTCTAACATAGTAAGCACTAATTTGCTTAGTGGTGATGTATAGACGCCGGCAAGGACAAGCGCAGCTGATGCCGACCGCGCAACCACCACGTGAGATATTGCACCTTAGATACTAGCGTAATGAGTCGGATATTGCTTGATAGCGCTGCCAGGCCTCCGTCACTCCATGTACTTGCGCGCTATAACTACCTACCGCCCGGCCGAGCGGTCTCGGGCCGCGTGCGGACCAATTCCCCATTCCCTAAACGTGTTAGTAGAGTGGCGCAATACGCGGGAGAGAGAGATGCAGCAACTACTTCTTTTCGCCTAGCGCCGTGTGATCTGAATTGCACTTTATTATAACGGAGCTAGGGTTGCAATTTATATGAATTATGTCGCCTAGTGCAGCTTCTGTAGGGAGCACCCAAACACACCATTACGCCCAAGTGAGATTACACCTTTGCGTCTAACATAGTAAGCACTAATTTGCTTAGTGGTGATGTAAAGCGGCCGTGAGGGGGGGGGGGACGCCGTCAAGGACAAGCGCAGCTGATGCCGACCGCGCAACCACCACGTGAGATATTGCACCTTAGCTACTAGTGTAGTGAGTCGGAAATTGCTTGATACCTAGGCGCCCGGATACACCGCTATCACCACGTGAAGTATTGCACCTTAGCTACTTGTGTAGTGAGTCGGATATTGCTTGACAGCGACGTTGATGTCGGGGCGCCTATACGCACACGTGAGATTAGACTTTAGCGAGTAATAAAGTAAGCAGTAAATCGATTAAGGCTTTCATTTGTATTAATGGCGATGTATAGCCGCGGTGGGCAGTTTTGGGCGGTATATGCTTAAGAAAATATATTTTTTCTCTTTGCACCTACTTACGCTAGTTATTAAATAAATTTTTGGTGTGTTGCCAGCTCTTTGAATATAATCCTACTAATATTATATACGCGAAAGTTTGTGAGTATGGATGGCTGTATGTTTGTTATTCTTCAACGCAATAACTACTGAATGGATTTTAATGAAACTTTACAGTAATCTAGCTTATACATCAAAATAACCATAGGCTACTTTTTACCGCGGTAAAATACCTCATTCTCACGGAAATAGCGGTTAACGCGGTGGAGCCGCGGCGGAAAGCTAGTATATAATAGTTTTTTTTAAACAAAACCCCCTAATATCTCCTAAACAATCAGTCTTGCACTGTATCTTATTAAAACAACTAGCGACCCGCCCCGGCTCCGCACGGGAAAATGGTTATTGTGGGTTATCCTTAAGTATATTATGCATGTATTATACCTATAAACCTTCCTCTTGAATCACTCTATCTATTAAAAAAAACCGCATCAAAATCCGTTGCGTAGTTTTAAAGATTTAAGCATACTTAGGGAAATAGGATCATAGGGACAGAGAAAGCGACTTTGTTTTATAATATGTAGTGATAGTGATAATTTGTATTACAGGTAAAGGCTCGTCCGCAGTTGACTCGACGAACTCGCCCCCGACGGGAAAGTAAGGTCGCTAATGTATAAAAAAATATATAATAATATTATATTAAAAAAAAAACGTGATACAAGTACGTCGGACGAGGATTGGCACTTCAACAGCTCTTGTAAGGCTGGTATTTCAATGGCGACAAAGACAAAAAACGAAGGGGACGCAGTTATGCGCAAGAGTGAGCGCGGTGTATTTGTATCTCATTCTAACGCATAACTGCGTCCCTTTCGTCTTCTGTCTTCTGTCGCCAGTGAAATAAAGCTCTAATATAGTTACCTAACTAGTCAAATGGTTAAAGTTTTTTAAGTGCTTAACATTCGGGAGGCAATGGCGTTTTTTGTGTTGTTCGATTTTGTATGAACGAGTTCAGATAGAATAGAACGCGATGCCATCGGTAAATTATTCACTACAAAAATTCAACCAATACAAATGCCTTTACCTTCGTCACGCTTTCGCTATATATTGTGAAGCACTTTGAAGTCAGAAGCTTAGCTCAAGTAGTTTTTTTCTTTTTTTCATAAAAACCTAGTAAGGGCTTTGGTTTGACCATATCTATTGGTATCAGAGTAGTTGAATCGACAAAGGATTCTGAAAAAATGAAGCATAAAAGAAGAAATAAAATTTATAAAATCTTCTAAAAAGATACTATATTGCCTATAATCTTTTTGTACCAAATATAATTTATTGTAGTTGGTTGAAGTGCCAACCTTATTTGATAGTTGTATAAAGCTTAAAATAGCATGATTATTGTGTTAGTTGCGATACCAAAGAGTAGACAAAATGGCGGCGCTTTTGTTTTCCTTGTGATTTGTATGGTGTGGCCATTAGTGAAAATTTTAGCACCGTAGTTTTTTATTTCTACTGTTTGGGTCGTACTGTAAAATAAATTATTGTGGGTTATTTTATTATGAAAACAATATTTCACGGATTTTTCAAAATGTTCCTAGGGCTACCAATGATAAATAAATATCGTAATAAGGTGCCCTAATCAAGCTCGCGATTTTAACGATTAAGATGAAAATATGAAGTGATGATACGAAGTGTCATAAATTAAAAGCATTATTTATTTTCTTTGACTCGGATAGCGTAAAAATACAGGTTAAAATATTTTCCAGAATTGTTTTAAATGGAATGGTTTTGCACATATTATTATTAAAAAATGGGTCTGTATATCTGTGCGATTTTCCAAACCGTGCTTAGTTAGCAAACCAATCTGTTTTTAATAATTTATGCAGACCAAAAAATAAAATAAAATTTAAATGTGTTTTTCAAATTCTCTCAAAGTGATTGCGTCTAGGAATCTCATCTTGCTTACAAAAACAGGCCAAATTAACTGCACAATCAGTTTGTGAAACAAACTCATTTTACAGTTAAGTTGCATTAATCGTTTTTACTTATTTGACGTCCTAAAATAAGTTGGAAGTTGAAGACTACAAAAAAATATTTGTTTAAATCTTCATCTTATTGGACAGGCTGAAAATTATTTCGGTAAAAAGCTATGTTTAATGCCAAAAACACTAATTTATCTTCGTTCTTTGAAAAGTTGATTAGTACATTTGACACTAAACTTAAACCTGTAGGCTTACTATGTAAGATGCGACAGGCTCGAGCTAACAAACGCGACATAGTGGCATTTGAGTCATGGTAAATCTGTCATTATGTCGCGTTTGACAGCTTGTCGAGCTTGTCGCGCCTTACGTAATAAGCATACTGGTATCTAACTGCTAGGAGAATCTGAGCGCATCTGTATTCCGAGCGCGGTATAGTTTTAGTCTATAGTATTTTGTGATATTTATTTATTACCGTTTTATGAAGCATTGTCGACAGCGGTTGTTGCAGTTAGTTTTATGTGACTACATTTATTTAGTGTTAAAAGAAAAGTATAATTTATTATCTATGGTACGATACGGACAAGTTTAGATGTATACGGGTTAGTAAAACTTTAAAATCCTTAAGCTTGCTTATTGTGTGGGTTTCGAGGTTAATTTACCTAAGTTTGTTTTTTCATAAGTTACTATTTTGGGCTTACTAAAGACAGGTTTATTTGCTTGCATTCATAAATAAGATTTTTTATTTGTTAAATTATTCTAGTAATTATTTTAAAAAATTGGTGTCTTATAATGTGTAGAGCGAAACATTATTGTAATCTCTAAGAAAAGGAATAATATTTGGATGGTGCTTATATCTATACACAAACTTATGAGAACGATCGTCAGTTTTTCATAGTCGAGTAAATATTATGAATTAAATTAATTGACGGTTTTGGTGCAAAAAATTTAAACAATTCTGTCACTACGTTAACTATAACTTTTTGTGAGTTTATTTTTTTAGAGAGGGAATAGGTATAATGGATGTACGGTTAGAGCTGTCGTTTTAAGGTACTAACTATTTAACCGATATAAAAATAAAATTAAATAAAAATTACTGTAGCTACTTACTGTTACACTAGGTAACTTATTCAGAAATTCAGTTGTATGACTGAGTTGATTTCGAAGTAACAGAAAAGTATAAATTCATTCATTGCAATCTTTTTTAAAGTTGCATACTCAAACGCAACATTCGCGGCGCTTCTGGCTATTACTGTAAGAGTAACTAAAAATCACGTCATTTTATGACAGAATGTAAGGGTGCTTTTCCATTAGAGATTCGCTATGCTACGTTGCTATGGAACCGTTTGATATCCACCAATCATATCCACTGATGCACTGGTGGAAACGGATTCAGATAAGATGTGTTTTTTAGGGTTCCGTAGCCAAATGGCAAAAAACGGAACCCTTATAGATTCGTCATGTCTGTCTGTCCGTCCGTCCGTATGTCACAGCCACTTTATTCCGAAACTATAATACCTATACTGTTGAAACTTGGTAAGTAGATGTATTCTGTGAACCGCATTAAGATTTTCTTACAAAAATAGAAAAAAAAAACAATAAATTTAGGGGGTCCCCATACATAGAACTGAAACTCAAAAAAAAAAATTTCATCAAACCCATACGTGTGGGGTATCTATGGATAGGTCTTCAAAAATGATATTTAGATTCCTAATATCATTTTTTTCTAAACTGAATAGTTTGCGCGAGAGACGCTTCCAAAGTGGAAAAATGTGTGTCCCCCCCCCTCTAACTTCTAAAATAAGAGAATGATAAAACTAAAAAAAATATATGATGTGCATAACTATGAAAACTTTCAACGAAAATTGGTTTGAGCGAGATCTAGTAAGTAGTTTTTTTTTAATAGGTCATAAATCGTAAACCGCAGTTTACCTTTCACTATTATTAAAACATCGATCAAAGTCACAACGAACTACAAAAACTTTTATATTATGTTACTGGCTGCTACGGAACCCTTCATGGGCGATTCCGACTCGCACTTGGCCGCTTTTTATATGAAAGGATGCGTGCTATGGAGGTGTGCTATGCGAAAAGCACCCTAAGTGGCGGCTTGGCAGATATTGAAAGGATATTATGCTCATTGAATGGTTTCAAGCATATTTTCAAAAGACACTTATTGAAAACGATATGTTGTGATGTGATTGTGATGATATGTTCAAATGTCTGAAGAAATTTTCTTGGATCATAACACAACACTCGATTGTGAAACCTTGCAAACAAAAAAAAAACTAGATCAAAATCGGCGCCTCCGCTCCGTTTAGAAGCTACGATACCACAAACAGACAGACACACACGTCAAACATATAACACCCCTCTTTTGGGGCCTCTGGGGGCTTAAAAATAGTTATTTTGATTAGATAGTATGAAGCAATTTTTTTTTTCGTTTATCGGACAAGTTTCTTTGGGTTTAATCAGTCCTTTCAGTTTTTGCTCAACCGTCACTTTACTGCTTGTATAATAAAATAAATAAATGTCACTTTGATATTCTATGACTATAATATAATGTCCAAAACGTAGTGTTTTATAAATGTTAGGTAAATTAACTGACTACGTATGAAATATATTAGTAACGATTTAGTCTTTCTTAGATTTCTCCATTATTTAATTGTAAGGTACTATTTACGCATTTTATCGCATTTTATCGCATTTTTCATCGTTTTAATGACAAGAATATCTCTTAAGTTACGTTGCATTATAATTATTTGCGTTTTAATACATATTTCGGAACAGATGTTATTATTTAAGGAAATATTTTCTGCGTTTATTTTAAATTTTCGGTACTAATAAGATCTGGCGTCATTCCGCACTATTGAGGAACATAGGCGAACTGTTCCATGATTCTACAAGAACATGCAAGCTGTACTTGTGGTACTATTTGCTGTAACAATAAGGTTGATTTTTGCACAAAATAATTACTTTAAATTCTTGTACATATTGAGAAATAGTCGCAGCTTTTCAATTTACCATTCGCTGTACAATAAGATACAAGGTGCAAGTTTCTCGTTCTGTTGTATAGCTGCGTCCCTCTCTAGCCGCAAATTATATTGTTAGTGGACATTTTTTTAATAATCTCTGTCTCAGTTCTGTGCCTTATGTGGAAAAAGGATACCTACTGTTTATATTTTTCATTATTTTATTGTACAACCATATTTTTATTATCAGAGAGGGTTTTTTATTTTGTTTAGGATAAGTCTTCGCACATTTTTGTGGTTATCATACAAATGTTTGTTATAATAATTTGACGCACATGGCTCTGATTCATGTTTATATATCCGTCTCTTTTGCACATTCTTTACACATTATGGATGTTTTTTTTTGTTGGTCAGTTTGCAAGCTTACGGCAATTGCCTTTAATATTGTTAACTAATACTTATATGATTTTTATAGATCCCTTACATAATGGTCAACTAAAATATGATTATTTAGGTGTAAAGCACATGAAAGGATATTGCTTGCGTTTGTATCTTTTGTTGGTTACTAAAATATAACATTACGACTACACAATGATTTACCTATAGATTGACTACATGTATAAACATGTAGTCATTTCATGTTTACATAATATTTTTAAAGGGTTTATACCCTGTGTATCTATAGCATAGCATATTATGTAAACAAAATAGTTACATACAACATTTTTTAAACTATGTAAGTGACGACATAGCGAATACTTAAAGGAAATGCTCAGTCAGCGGTTTCGAGCAACTTACCCAAAAAAAAGCCCAGACAAATAAAAAACCTTGCCATGCTCGTTTTATTATGGAAATTGTTGCAATATGCACTATTAAAGTTTTGGAACTGGGCCGCTAGGTGGCGCTCTGTGGATTATTGCACGGCAGCACTTAATAAATAGAAATACACTAAAAAAGAAGTTTTTAGCTAAACATCCATAACACATATTTACTTATTGTGAATAAACTTATTATCTCTACTTAAACTAATAAATAACTTAATTTGAATAATCTATTCGAAAAATGAGTGATAATAAAGTTACTAAATCTAGCCGCCAGATGGCAGTGTCAGTAGTTTGCGCCAAGTGCAAAGCCACCGCAGAAAGACGTGATACAATAATATGTTCGATATGTCATCAGAATTATCATTTTGACTGTGCAGGTCGTTCAGAAAAACTCCATATATTAATGGAAAGGAAACATTCTTGGAAATGTCAAGTATGTATGAAAAAACCATTATTAACTAATATAGCAACACGAAAAAAAGACCTTGCATCTACGAGTAAGTCTGGATCTGATAATAAGTTGAATAAAACATCGTCCAAAAATAGGAAAAGTCCGACGGACTTGCCCGGTAAGTTAAATAAGCTTCTAAAAGGAACCTCTACTTCTACTATGCAGCAACCTAGTAATATTGTTGCGAGCGCAGATTTAAATAACACAAAGGAGCCAGAAAGTCCGCATACAATGTCTTTATTAGATTCGTCCACTACTGTTTTAAACTCGCCTGAAAATACATCAATAGATTCACATAATCTTACTTCGGATGAGGAAAGACCTAGTGAAACTCATCTATCACAAGATACTTTGTCTAGAAGTCTAGACTACACAATGAATGAAGCAATGGTGTTGCATGAGTTGAAAGAAGAGATAAGTAAACTTTCAGCTGAACTTATTCACTATCAACAAGAACTCGAAAGTACACAATCTGAATTTGAGAATGTGACAATTGAAAATATTAACTTAAAGCGTCAAATCGAAATACAAAAGAAAGAGATAAATGTTTTAAAATCACTTTGTCAGTCGTCAACAGGAAACAAACCCCGCATTTCAAACATAAAAACAAAGCAATCAATGAACAACTCTTATTCTTCATTCACTCCACCACGCTTAACATCATATACTGCGAGGGTTTATCCTGATCCTGAAAAGGCTGCTGAAATTATTACACTACATAAAAAGATTACAGATCTACAAAATGAGCTGATATCAGCGAAAACCTACATTGAAACATTAAATCTACAAATCGAATCACTGACAAAACAGATTATAGTTTCAGAAGAGTCACAAAAAGACGTAATTAAACAAACAAGCAAAACGGAAAAAAATAAAACATATTTAGAAAATAATTTACACTTTCACCACACCAATATTTCTACGGCCTCTAGGAAAATTATGATCTATGGTACACAGCAGTGCGTGGGTCTGGCTGCAGCGTTATCTCACTCCAGGAAAGGATCTAAATACGAGAAATACAATATATCGGCAGTGACTAAACCTAACGCTACTTCTGTAGAAATTGCAAAGACTTGTCGTGACTTAGTTTTGGATCCTAATGATAAGCTTGTTTTATGTATCGGTGAAAATGACACAAACCCTAATGTGGTTATTACGCAGCTTAATTATGTTCTGAACCGTTATCGGAACAATACAGTTCTTATTTTGAACTTACTTCAAAATAAACACTTAAATGTGTATAAATTAAATAAGGAGATAAAAAATGCATGTAACTCATTCAGAAATCACTATTATATAGAAGGAAAATATGAAATCTGTAAATCGATTAATTTTGTTATTGATTGTATTGATTACGAGCAAAAATATTTAGATGTTAAGAAGATAAAAAAGATTGTGGTGCGTAATAAACCAAGTTTGAATACTCATCAATCATTTCCCAAAGGTACGATACCTTATTATTTTGCCCCTTTGAATAAAATAAAGAATAGCAACAAAAATTCCGCTCTCAAAGGTACCATTCCCTACTACTTTCAAGTTGTAAATAAAAATTCTTCTTTTTTTCGTGCCTAAGGAAAATATAAGCTCTACCACTTTTAAAATTCTGCATCAAAACATCGCTAGTATATTAGCAAAACAAGAAATTCTGGAGATAACAATTGATGAACTTAAGAAACAACAAAATGAACCAAATGTGATATGCTTAACGGAAACTTTTATGACAAATGTTAGCGCTAATTATCTTAAAATAAGTAATTATTCACTAGCTTCATGTTATTGCAGAAACAAGCAGAGAGGTGGCTCGGCCATATTAATACAGAATAACTTAAACTACAAAGAACTACAATTTATCAAAAAACATTCAGTATCTAAAGTCTTTGAGTGCTGTGGTATCGAAATTATTCCAAATAAAATGGTTATTATATGTATCTACAGGACACCTACCTCAAATCCTAAACTTTTTCTGGATAAGTTAGATAGTTTACTATATGACGTATTTAAAAAATATAATCACAAAATAAAAGTTGTGTTAGCTGGTGACATCAACATCAATACCCTAAAGCCTGGAATTATTACAACATATTTACAGGACTTATCAATCAGTCATGGCTTGGAAATTCACATAAACTCACCAACAAGAAAAAACTCTTGTATCGACCACATCCTAAGTAATATTAAAGATGCATATGCATCGATATTACCACTTCATCTATCTGATCACGAAACCGCGCAAATGCTAACCTTTCCAATAACTAATTTGAAGCGGAAACCTACCTCATATTTTGTTTATAAAAGAGATTTTAACTCGGTCAATGTAAAAAAATTTCGTGACTGCTTAAAGAGTTTATCATGGGCAGAAGTATATGAAGAAACGGACCTAAACTTAGCTTTCGACAAATTCCATAATTTGATAGTTTTATTCTACAAACTCTGCTTCCCAAAAACAAGAATTCGTGTAAACAATTTGAATACAAATAAACGAAATTGGATCAGTCCTGGATTAAAAATCAGCTGTAAAAATAAACGAAAACTGAGATTTCGGTATTATGCAAATAAAACGTCTATAAACAAGAAAAATTATAAGAAATATAGTGACATATTAAACAAATGTATCTATAGATCAAAAAAGAATTCAAATATAAAGTTTTTACACAATAGTAAAAACAAATGTAAAGCCACTTGGACTATAATAAATGAGACAATATCAGAAACTTTAACTAATAAAAATATTGACAGTATTACAGTTAATAATACAAACATAACTGAACCTGAACACATGGCTAATTTATTTAATGACCACTTCTTAGCGCTAACAAAAGATACAAATACAACTACAGGAATAAATTTAGGGAATAATAAAATTACTCATAGGTTACCAAATTCATTGTTTCTAAAACCCTTGACAAAAAGTGAAATCTGTGCTGAAATAACATCATTAAACAATTCAAATTCGGAAGGCTATGATGAAATAAATACTAAAATAATTAAATTATGTAAAGAAGAGATCTCTGAGATATTAACCTACCTTGTAAATCTTTCATTCCAGACAGGAACCTTTCCACGGTCTCTTAAATTATCTATAGTTAAACCTCTATTCAAAAAAGGGGATCGTGGAGACGTAAAAAACTATCGTCCTATCGCGTTGATTCCAATCCTGTCAAAAATATTTGAAAAGTGCATGCTCCGGAGGATTATGGAATTCTGCAGGAAATACGACATCATAAATAAAAGTCAATTTGCTTTTCAACAAAATAAATCGACATCTCATGCAATATTTTCTTTAGTAAAAGGTATACTAAATAGTATTAATGAGAAACGTTTCACAACAGGCATATTTCTCGACCTTAGTAAGGCGTTCGACTTCGTTTCACACGAGATATTGTTGTATAAATTGGAATCGATTGGATTTAGGGGTATGGCATTGAGTTGGGTAGAGTCTTATCTCAAAGAAAGACAACAGTGTGTCTCTATCACTAAAATGAATTGCAAAAATGATATAGTCAATTACTATTCTGAATTCAAGACAGTCGAATGTGGCGTCCCTCAAGGAAGCGTACTGGGACCAGTCTTATTTTTGTTATATATTAATGACATAACTAATGTAACAGACCAGCACTGCGTTTTATTCGCAGACGATATTTCTATATTAATAAGCACTGATAGATCTAATTCACTCACTCATCACGAAAGGACTATTAATAATACAATTTATAATACAATCAAATGGTTAAAGAATAATAATTTGCAAATAAATCTCGACAAAACATGCTACATTAATTTTAAAAATTCTAATAATATAATACATAATTACAATATGACTATTCGACATCAAAATGAACCAATTTCAAATAAGGAAAATATTCAGTTTTTAGGAATTACTCTAGATAATGGTATAGAATGGAAACTACAAGTTGATAATGTATGTAATCGAATCAATAAATTTATTTACGCACTTAAATATTTAAGAAAAGTGACAAGTATAAAAATGGCTATAACGACATACCGTGCATACGTAGAGTCGGTATTAAGGTATGGTTTAATTTTCTGGGGTAACATCACAGGCGCTAAAAGAGCTTTCCTTGCACAAAAAAAATGTATTCGGGCAATCTGCGGGATCCCTCCTACCGAATCTTGTAGACCACTTTTCAAAAAACTTGGTTTGTTACCACTTCCATGTCTTTACATTTTTGAAATTTGTGTGTTTGTAAAGAAAAATAATATTCTTTTTACAAGAGCGTGCGATGCAAATCCTCGGTCTAAGAGAGACCAATTTAGAATTATATCAGACACTATTTCAAAAACTACGAAACATGACAAGAGTTACCTCAAAATGTGTGTTAGAATTTATAATAAGCTGCCTAATGACTTTAAAACAATGTCGATTAATCGTTTCAAAAGCGCACTATTTAAATGGCTAAATGAGAATAATTTTTATAATTTAGATGAATATTTTAATTGCATGTGACATTATCATTGTTGACATTGAATTATTGTAGGTATTTAATTTGAATGTACTTTATTATCATACTGTAATTTTTTTTGTGTTTATCGTGTCTATAATTGGATGAAAATTTTAATTTAATTTTTAATATTTGCATGCTAATATAATTTGGCAAAACATGTAGAGCTATGCAACTTTTACCAACTGTTACACCATGTTTTATGGCAAATAAATAATCTTTATCTTTATCTTTATCTTTAATAAACAAAAATATACACGTGGCGCCCCCAGAGCAGGCTTTTTATTTGTTTGGTCAGGCTTTTCTTTCCCTTATATCGCGCATCTAAAAAAACTTCCAAGACATTTTTCATACAATATCTTAGACACGCGTTTCAATTTTTTTTTGTAGTACTTTTTCGTGTGTGTAGTATGTTGTAATTATACGTTAAAACTATCGATGTTATTTAAGTCATTTACGATATTGTAAATTTTTCAAGTCTTCGCAACAATACAAAAGTAGAAATCTTAAGTATATAATAATACAAAGCCGTTCTTCATTATATTATTTGATATTTCAGGTATATTTTTATAAATATTTGCATTTTGTGAAACATTGCACAAATGTCTGATTGAGTCGATTTTTTTACAATAAGGGATGTGGATTGGTGCCTATTTAAAAAAAAACGTAAAATCATTGAAAAGTATGATAATTAGTTTCTTTTTTAATTTTAAATCTTAAATGGTGTTGAACTAGCTTTACTCTTTTATTTATGATTTAAGATGATATGTTTAGTTGTAGTTAATTTACTTTGATTTACTTTGAATACAGTACCACATCCCTTCCCTTATTCTTGATAAAATAAGTAGCCAGACAGATTTATTCGTGGTCTAATAAAATAAGGTTTTCTCCTAAGACACGTGACGGCTACGTCATCAGCAATGGGCAAAGAGTAAAATATATAAATTACTGCAAGTGCAAGCAGGATCGCCAGATTGGTAATGTCAAATTTTAATGACGCAGGCTTGTTTAACAGACTTAGGAGAATACCTGGCGAAGTAATGTTGTCGAATTATCGATAGTCCCACTATCCACTAGTAAACTAATTACACTATCGATACTTGACCTTTAAAAAAACCGATACCTACTATACTATCGATAGTATCGGCTATAGGCCTCTCGATATTATTGGTTTTTCTCAACTGTCGATCGGCATCACTATGGCGAACAATATTATTATACTTATTAAACCCGGAATGCTTGTATATTTATATTTCAGACTATTGTATAGCTAAAATTTTTTATTCGTGACTTTCTAAAATATGAAGATAGAGGCCTGACGGAGGCTAAAAATATTTTATTATTATGCCACTACTATCTTCCTAACATCCTTCCTTATAGTAAAACTATATTAATAACCGTTATACGAAATACCACACATTGTTTTAAAAGGTGTAAGAGGGTGTAAGTAACTTAGTAAAGACTAAAAAGTCATGCGCGCTCAGTCAATAAGCTGATCAATTTTCCAAAAGTAACTTTTTCCGGAACGTTAATGTTAACGTCTCTATACGAAACTGTCCGATCAACATGACAATTTTATATGGAATTGGCGATGTTTTTTTATTTCTGTATAAAGTTTTTTGGAAAAATTGCTCAAAATCATCGCATGCGTTGAACTACTATTGTACTAGCGTACATAGAAACGTCACCCGCGAACTTCACTCATACTAATCTACTTACTACTACTAATCTGCGGACACCGACTTCTATGTCATTTGTCTTTTGTTTTTCTTCTCCCCCCGCACCCCGCCCGCCTCCCGCTGCCGCCATGTTGTGTACCTCAATGTGAGCCGGTCCTTTCAGCATTTACTTAGCTGTCACTTACACCCTCTATACATAGATTTAATTGGCTTCCCTAGTAGATGGATATTTATTTTTTATGGACATACTAAATAAATGAGCTTAAGTAGTTTACCACCCACATTAGTTTAGGAATAGCACGGAGATAGTGAATATTAATTGATAATATCTTTCCTAGGATGCCTAAGCGCATAGATTTATTTTGGAAAACAATTGTCAACTGATACTACTATTTGACCAATGATATTACTACTATGATATGACCAATGATATTACTATTAGATAGAATTCGACCAGGGCCCTATTTCATAAACGTACTTGTAAATTACAATGACAATTGTGAGGATCGAATTTGTCATGTAAAATAATTATTTTTAAAAACAATAAATGCTATTTTTACTATTATTATTATTTGTATTTTCTATATACTTATAGCTTTTTTTGACGCCATAGTCACCGAATTACATTTTTTTTTCGAATTGATTGTTTTTCCTGTCTCCTCACAACACAAATCGTACTCCAACTTCCGATGATTTTTATCAACTCTTCGAGGGCAAGGCAAGTGGGCAAGTGTTACTTTATATCCCTTTTGGCGGAAATCTTTAAAATATTCTTGTATCTAGCAGATTACAATTTATGTTTCACCATAAAATCACATAAACCAAAACAATTTAGGGCGTTGCTTGCAAGTTGTCACTCTTTGCTGAATTAGTTAGAATTTAAAATTTAACTGATATGTATTTTTTTACAAAATATTTCCTGTGCCTGACAAGTCTGTCTGTACTACTTAGTAATATCATTGGTTAAATTCGCTCTTCGAAAGTGGTGCCGTGTTTGAAACTGCGTTCTCAGTGATTGTACAATACGGAACTGATGTTACCAACACTAATAATTAATATTTATATTAATAATATTAACTTTAGTTTTTTAGGCCAGCTCTAGCAATCTAAACTACTCGATTCGTAATTTCTCACATACTCTGTTTCTAATCATAGTTCATTTTAGACTATTATACCCCATTTCAAGATAATATTAGACAGAATGTCAAGTATGTAGTACAATAGAAATACGTCCGTTGGAAGTTTTAGTACAAAGTTTTATCAAATAATTGTTATTCTATAAAAAGTTGAAGTCAGACAAAGAACTTTGTACTGTATTTTTCCCAGTGCACGTCTTTCTAATGTACTGCATATCTCATATTCTGTCTAATCTTATTTGAAACGTAGTATTATAGACTTCAAACGTGTATAATGTCTGTCTTTACTAGCTTGTGTGTGCTATGTGTTTAAATTTGAATATCATTTCGAATTTGAAATCTAGTGGTTTAGTACCTAGGGCCATTACGATTTTATTACAATATCAGTGGTCTTGTGATCCTGTTGTTTTTTTTTTCATGTTTACTAATAACCTGTAAGCGAATTTCTTTGCCTAAGATTAAATATAGAATGGGATTTTCTGTGAGAGCCATATAATTTTTGAATCCAGTCGTATTTCTGGAAACTTGAAATATTAAATAACAAGACCACTGATTGTAAAGGCCTAGTAGTCAAACGGATCGAATAGATGTGATATGTTATTTGTCATTAATTAATTACATTAGCCGCAGTCCGACTGTCGAAGACTGTCATTGTTGCACTGAGTGTTTTATAAATGTATAGAATTTCAAGCATTGCCTTTTATTTGATTAAACCTCGTGTTCTCAATTATGAATGAATGCTAGAGCATTGTCTTATGGTTTGTGTAAATTAAAAAAATAAATGATACTATTAGGCTGCGTTTCCACCAGAAATGAGCGAGGATGCGTAGAGCAAAGTGCTTGTTTTTTTTTGGTTCTTTACAAACACCTCTCGCTACGCATACTCGCTCATCTCTGATGGAAATGCATTCTTAATTGTTAGTTGTTTTGGTCACACATTATGTGATACGAATAGACAAACAAAAAAAAACTAAATTGATGTACGTAAGAACGAATTGCGATTAAAACAAGGTGATGGAATATGCATTACCACGCGGGGAAAATAGATTATTTTTGTCACCGCGCGGGTAAGTACTATTATTTTCTTTTGTGACCGCGTGAAAACAGTTTATTCCCCACGTTCCAGTGTTACTTAGAAGACCTTGTTTGACTATGACGACCAGACCCGACTAAATTTTTTCCATCGTAACGTAATGTGCTTTGACTGACACCACCGTCGTTCTTCTGCTTTTTACTATTTATAGCACTATTTTCGAGCGGTGTATATTTTTCCTAGAAAATACCTATATTACCTATCTTACGTTACGCCCAAGCAGGATAGCCAGCAAATTTTGATGGCGTAGGAATTATTATAAAGCCCGACCAAAGAAATAAGAAACCTCGCCATATTGCGGAATTTCAATGGAACTAATTTTATAAGGGAAATTGTTGCCATAGTCGTAAAAATATAGGTACACGTGGCGCTCCCAGAGCAGGTTTCTTATTTCTTTAGTCAGGCTTTACCATGTCTGGTACAGATACCGATTACCGGCAAACAACTTGTGCAAGCGAGCAAGGATAAGCTGAGCTAAATGTTGTGTTCCAAAAAAAAAAAAAAACGCAGCGTTGGCGTCGCGTCGACGACGACGCTGAAAAGACCTTTGAAAGACGCCAGTGTGGGTACCTACCTACTAGTAACCCATTACTGTGAACTTTTCGTACGCGCGCATTTGTATCACGTGACATGTTGCTCAAATTCTTTGCCGCTAACTTTAATTAAGTATGACAAACTTATGTGACGACAAGTCACAAGTTACTTACTGAAAGCCAGGCAATGTAACAAACTAATCGTAGGTATCTAATGTCAAATAAAATTGATAGTTTTGTTGTCGATTTTATTTAACACATGTACGTGCGATAGTTCGTCATAATCCTTTTAGACGTGTATTGGAAACATAGTATTATTGGAATTATGATATGATAATTATCTTTTTTCTTTGCATTGCAAAGACTTTGTGTACGATTCTGGCAGACATTAGAAGCTATAGTAATAGGATTTATAAAACGTTAATTTTTAAAATACTTAAAGGGCCCATTTCATAAAGCCATAACAGTACAGTAAAATAAAAATAAAATATTTATTTATTTTACTTATTTAACCATTTATTGTACACAAAAACATACAAAGGACAAATACATATTAGAGATACGACACAACAGGTCTGCTTATTTCTGTAGAAATATCCAAATAAATCCTAATCAGAAAATAAAAAACTTGCTCTAGGAGCGCCACATGTTTTATTTTATATTTTTGACAACAATCGCCATGATGAAATTGATGAAATTATTTCCACTGAAATTCCGCAATATGGCGAGGTTTTTAATTTTTCTGGTTGGGCTTTAAAAGGAAGGCGGTTTGACCCGGATATATCCAGATTTTTCCCTATTTTTCCGGAACCAAGAGCGTTTTTCCAAATTTCGTGTTTTCGGGAATAACATTTGAATGACGAGTATGACCATGATTAATCGTGAGGTATTAAATAATATTATCGAGGTATTAAAATGATTAACAGGGATTACCAAGATTTCGTGTTTAATATCGATAGGTAAGTATTGTGAAAAGAGATTTTCAAATTAATAGTCAGTGATTGGTGATGAGATGATTAGAACAAAAGGGAACTCCGTGGGCTTTATTCTGCTTGCATTGGCGAGCTTCGTGCTTACTGATGTAAGTATAAATATTTTTTCTTTACTACCTTTGAATATTTAATAAATAATGTAATAGTACGGCTTGTTAACCTGAATTACGGTCCCATCTGGCAGAAAGCATGAAATTTAGCATACATGTAGCTTTTATATATGTGCTTCAATGTCGATATGGAAACACGCTGAGAAATGATTACCCCTCCCTTTTTCCCTCATTTTACCTCCCTCATTTTGGTTTTTTTCATTTTCTACAAAAACGGTAGGACTGATGAGTTTACTTTTCAAGAACCAAATAGTTGTCGATAAATTACCTACAAAATGATACTACATTTTATAGTGCTAAGATTAATATATTTCTATATACAGCCATCAACGTATTATGAATTTTTAAAAACAGGCACACTTTTTTCTTCCTTACTTCATTTATAAGAAAACGACAAGAGTGGTGATAAAATGGACTAAAGAAGTCAACTACCTTATACATTAAGCTAAAAAATGACATTTATTTCATAGTCGTAAAGGCATTACTTCTAGAGTTACAGCTCACCGCGTCTGACTCAAGTACTCTTTTTTTTACCTTTTTAGAATACATCTTTCTGT
Source organism: Teleiodes luculella (assembly GCA_948473455.1). Taxonomy (NCBI): domain Eukaryota; kingdom Metazoa; phylum Arthropoda; class Insecta; order Lepidoptera; family Gelechiidae; genus Teleiodes; species Teleiodes luculella. Next base: position 11,551,657 of record OX419600.1, read on the forward strand.
TAACTTTGTTTAGCGTAGATTAGATTCAGATTTTCCAATTAGAAATAAAACAGTCCATGTACTAATCCAGGCCACAGTCTATTTACATGTAAAACTAGTTGTCTGCCCGCGGCTACGCTTGCGTTGTGTTTCGACATTTCCGTATTAATTTTTAACTATCCCACTTTTTTCCGTGATTTTAAAGTATCCAACATGTTGACCGAGTATATAAGGTACCACCATGCAAAATTTCGTTTCAATCGGTCTAACAGTTTCGGAGATAAGCCCGTAGAATATACTGCGCCGTATGAGTTACTAAAGTTTTTTAACTATCCCACGGGAACATTTTAATTTTCTGGGATTAAAAGTATCTAAGATGTTGACCGGGGATATAAGGTACCACTATACAAAATTTCATTCAAATCGGTCGAATTCAGACGCGAATTAAGTCAGACGCGGTGAGCTGTAACTCTAGAAGTAATGCCTTTACGACTATGAAGTAAATGTCATTTTTTAGCTTAATGTATAAGGTAGTTGACTTCTTTAGTCCATTTTATCACCACTCTTGTCGTTTTCCTATAAATGAAGTAAGGAAGAAAAAAGTGTGCCTGTTTTTAAAATTTCATAAAACGTTGATGGCTGTATATAGAAATATATTAATCTTAGCACTATAAAATGTAGTATCGTTTTGTAGGCAATTTATCGACGATGATTTGATCTCTGAAAAGTAAACTCCTCAGACGTACTGTTTTAGTATAAAGTTCAAAAAACCAGAATGAGGGAGATAAAAGGGGGGGGAAAGGGGGGAAACAATAATTTATCGAAGTGTTTCCATATCGATATTGAAGCACATATATGACAGCTACATTCATGCCAAGTTTCGTACTTTCTGCCAGATGGGACCGATATCCTTATATTTTTTAGCTAGCAAGCCGTACTATAAGGGAAAAAGAGCTTAAACTTTCTCAGCTGGTAACTGCAACTTTACTCACAAAAATGAACCATAACATGGATTATTTGAGCGGGATATTTATATAGGAGCATAATAATTAAGAGCTAAATGGAATTTAATCCATGCTGTTGAAGAAAAATTGTGCGTGCATATTTTCTTTCATACAGTTGAACCTTAATAATGAAACCTAACCTAACCTTAGTATTTATTATCCACAGGAAGGAGATGCAGGACAGCCCATAAAAGCAGATTTTATAGAAAATGTAATTTCTGAACTGGGAGGTAAGAAATTGTTAAAAAAAATAGTAAAAAATTTAGAGATATTTATTGAAATTCGCTTGTAGAGTTAAATTTGATGAATATCCAATTTTCATGTAATAAATGTGTATTACACAAAACAAACGACAAATAAAACGTAAGTACAACTTTCCAGAAAGGTGGGGACTTGTTAATAGCATTGTTATTATTAATTCAGTTTTTAGTAGCGACATTTAAGATTGACTAAATAAACGAAATAAAAAAATAATCTTGGGTAGGTACCTTACTACCCATAAAACTTAGCCTGACCAAAGAAATAAGAAACCTGCTCTGGGGGGCGCCACGTGTATATTTTTACGACTATGGCAACAATTTCCCTTATAAAATTAGTTCCATTTAAATTCCGCAATATGGCGAGGTTCCTTATTTCTTTGGTCGGGCTTTACCTTCTTTTGTTCTTCAACTATAACTGTTTAAATCTCTTCAGAACAAGGCCCAACCGGTCGTATAGTATCCGGCTGGGACGCTTTGCCTGGTCAACACCCTCACCAGGTGTCTCTACGCCATGTGAACGCGGCGGGAGGCGTCAGCGCCTGTGGCGGGGTGCTAGTTCACCGTTACTGGGTCTTAACTGCTGCGCATTGCACCGCTCAGTGAGTACATATAGGCCGAACAAATTAGAAAATAGGGGCAGGAGCAGGACGCCCTGAACAGATGGTTTAGTCCATACAAAGCATCGAAATAGAATACAAAGCGTCAAATCTTGTACGCACACATTGACGTGACATTTACAGACTAGCTCAAGCTGTCTAGCTTCGCGCGGCGTCGGCGGCGACCGCGAACAGCGAAGAGCGATGGAAACTAACGTAGGTAATTGTATGAAGCTGTCCACAGCTAGTCGCGGCAGCGGCGGCGGCAGCTAGACGAGCATCGAGCGAATAGCGAAGGGGGTGGAAGGGGCGCGCGGCGGCGGCGGCGGCGGTGGGTGTAGGTATGCGGCATCGCGTCTACAGGCCCTCCGTCCACTATAGATGACCCGCTCCTGGCATAGTGGTACTATGGCAGGAGTGGGTCGAGGGGTACATAAGTAGGTACTATGGGTACTGTTATACGATGCCGCGTCGTAACACCATGCGATGTCGTATCGTGTTTAAGTGTACGAGCCCTAAGTCAGTGTCACTGGCTGGTTATATTAGATTTCTGTCGTTCGAAAGAACCGTTAAATGAACCTGGACATTCAATGTTACTTTTGAAAAACCTTAATATCTGGAAAACAACACTAACTCCATAAATTTTTCCCAACATATAAATTAACTAACATAACATATGCAAGCTTAAGCTAGTACTAATTCGTACAACTTAGTATCTCTATTAAAATCTCTAGGTACTTATTATGTAGGTAACACAGCATGTTATCAACCAATCAATCAACAAACCCTTTTCTCCAGGCACGTAACAATAGTCGTCCGCGCGGGCGTGACAAACATGACTACGCCAGAGTACATATCCGACACGAACGAGTATTACAACTACCCCACGTATGACAGCTCGATACCGCAGGTGGTGCAGCCTGATGATATAGCCCTGATCAAGCTGAGGGAGCCTGTTACTTTCTCAAGTAAGTGGTATATTTGACGCGGTAGCCTAGTTGGTAGTACGTCTGCCTTCAAAGCACAGGGTCGCGGGTTCAAATCCCGCCCAGGGCAAACAATCGTGTGATGAGCACTTGTGTTTGGGCTATTGTATATTTATATATGTATGTATATCGGCTGTCTGACACTCATAGTATTGTACAGGCTTTGCCTAGTTGGGATCAGATGGCATGGCCGTATGTAAGGTGTCCCCACATATTTATTTATTTTATTTGTTATAGACGTTCTTTGTACTGCTGTACCTACTTTTTTATGTCAGTGTATAAAGTGGGCGGTAGCAAAAAGTGTGCTAGCACAACTCATTGGATACTTACTACAGTATAATCTACGACCAGTAGCAGTAGCAGATAATCTTATATTTTTTGTAATGTTCTCTTTGTCTTGTGTAATATTCTGTTTTGTATGCAGCAAATAAATGTTTAATTATTTATCGAAAATATGAGAGATGTTGAAAATACTAAATTATTATTCAAGAAGTTGGAAATAGATTCACAATTTCACAAAAAACATTGCAGATCTAGTCCAGCCAATCCGTATCCAGCCATCTGCGGACGCATTCCGTGACTACAACGGCCAGTGGGCATACGCCAGCGGTTTTGGCAGAACCTGGACTGATGGTAAGACATTATAATATAACAGATTTCAACAGAAATAGATACAAACGAAACAAAAATGAATGATAAAAATACATGACCCAACTTGGGACAAAAATAAGACACTACTACGGTTGTGCTTTTCAAACAGAGCGCAAAAATTCACGAGCAGCAATTTAATGTATCTATCATAAATTAAACCGTGTATTACCTCACCCAAATTAATAGCAAATTGTTTAAATATCCTTGCATACGTTAAACGTAGCCTCACGCATATATATAAGTGAAACTATTGTAATACGAATCAATTTTCAATGCACTCAGTGCGGGAGTATTTTTCCGCATTTTCTGAACCAACTGACGACCATAATAGAAACATCCTATCACATTTTTTAACATTTTTGAGGAACATGTCCAAAATTAATCGATCTAACTGATTATCAATGTTATGAACTCACCTAAATTTTACTAATTAGATTAGGACCCTTACTTATCTATTTTGACATTTCCTTATAAAAGCTAATTACATATTTAAATAACTTGTAAGCCAATGGTATAACTTCCATGTTATCCACCTACAGGCGCGTCTCCAGAAGTGTTACAATGGGTGTACCTGACTCTGGTCTCCAATGCTCAATGCCAGTCGTTGTACGGCAGTTCCCTCGTCACATCTAACACCATCTGCGCTGGACCATTCAACGTTACCTCGCAGTCCATATGCCAGGTGAGGACTTGCTTTACACATAACAACAGAACATGAGAGATTAATAAAATATAGAGAAACAGATAAACACAGCATATAGATTCTTCTTCTTAGTCGGTACCATGGTCTAAGAAAACAAGGTCTAACACTCCGACTACGTGACTGACACAAGCCTACGTCATTTTGCCTGTTCATCCTTGTCGAATGCGTGTCATAAGACAAGGATGAACAGCGCAAAATGACGTAGGCTTGTGTCAGTCACGTGGTCGGAGTGTTAGACCTTGTTTTCTTAGACCATGGTCCGTACAAAAAAAAAGTATTGCTACTTTTTAATTTCTACTCTTTTTTGTCAGACTGTACACTCTTGCCAGAAATGAAATGAAATGAAATCATTTATTTTAACTTTTGGACACTTAATTAAGTCAAATAAAGTTACATTTAGTGGCGAGTTCAGCAAAGCAAAATGTGCGGTCTTTTGCAGAGTAGTCGTGGTCATCATGAATCACGATGAGTTTAGCCGTTAGCCAAACTATAACGTTAATGTGCCATGTTTGAACAGGGTGACAGCGGCGGTCCGTTGGTGCATTTGAGCAGCGATGGCGTGCCGACCCTAGTTGGACTGTCGTCGTTCGTCGCTGGAGGCTCTTTCGGATGCCATTCTGGTCTGCCCGGTGGTAAGTAAAAAAATACTAATGCACCTCGCACCAATAAAAAAAAAGTACCTATAATGGGATTGGTATGAAAAGGTAAATCCCGATTAGAGAAATAAAAAACCTCGCGGTATTGCAGAATTTCAAGGGAACTAATTTTATAAGGGAAATTGTTGCCATAAACACAAAAATATACACGTGGCGCCCCCAAAGCAGATTTGTATTTCTCTATTCAGGCTTGAAAAAAAATTTCTCTTCGAAGAAAATGTAAGTAGGTATGTCTTTCAGTTTCTGATATTTCGTGGTTTACGCTGTGTATATTAGTAAAGAAAGTAGTAAGTAATATAGTACCTACCTAAAGTAACACAGAGTAAAGCCTGACCAAAGAAATAAAAAACCTGCACTGGGGGCGCCACGTGTATATTTACGACTAAGGCAGCAAATTTAATTTATCTTTTAAAATTAGTACCATTGAAATTCCGGTCGGGCTTTAATTGAAATATTACTTTAGTATAACTTTTGGTAAGTTGCTTAGTTAAATATAACATTTAAAATTGACTGTTGTAGACTATTTAGCACTGGTAGTGTTGACGAAAATAATAAGTTTATTAAAATTTTGGCATTTATCTCGATTTGAATATCCTTTTCTTTCTTCCAACAGCATTCATCCGCCCGGGCCCGTTCCTTAGTTGGTTCCGTCAAATCACCGGTTTGGACTTCGAAAACCTTGAGGAAGAAGAGGAAACTACCACCCAAGAGCCTACGACAGTAGCGCCGACTACTACCGAAGCTCCTACCACTACTGAAGAAACAACTGTCACCGATTTACCAACTACTACTGAATTACCAACTACGACCCCCGAGCCTGAAGAATCTGAGAAAGAACCTGAAGAAGAACATGAAGAATCCGAAGAAGAAGAAGAAGAAACTGACGAGGAGTCTGAGGAAGACAGTGAAGAAGATTCTTCCGAAGAAGATCCTGATTTGAAGGAGCTGATGAAACGCTTAGAAGTCGATGTTAAAGTTAAGGTCAGGCTGAATAAGTTTAAGAAGAAGCACGAACTTAATATTCAACATGACGTGAGGAAGAAGAAACGTCATCATCATTAGTAAATTACTTATTATTGTATACTATACCGATAATATAAAGCTGTGGTGCTGTATGTATGTATCGTATTATTCAATCGATCGACTCGACAAATAATAAATAAAAATATTTAGAAAAATAAAGAAATATTTAAAAAAGGAACGTTGTTTTGTGTATTACCATATTTACACTGAGGTTTTTAAAATTTGGGAAAAAAAAAGTTAATTCGCAAAAATGATAAAATATGAAGCCTGACCAAAGAAATAAGAAGCCTCGCCATATTGCGGAATTTCAATAGAACTAATTTTATAAGGGAAATTGTTGCCATAGTCGTAAAAATATACACGTGGCGCCCTCAGAGCAGGCTTCTTGTTTCTTTGGTCAGGCTTCAAATGAAAAGTCACCAAACCCAAGCTAGATTGGCTTACTTTTAACATTTTGAGTTGTGGTTCCGCCCGCCTTATTATTTTTTTAGTATCTCTTAGTCTTCGAACAAAGTGGATTCATCGGAGTGTTATAAATTATTATTGGCGTTTAATAATAATTAATAACACCGATGAATCCACGTGATTTTTATAAATTTATATTAAATTTTTGTTTAAATTCACTTTACATTAGGACATAAAGGTTATTGACCTCACTTTCGCATAATTAAGACGAAATAGATTTTTGCTCTTTGAAAATAATTGTGAGGAAAAATTTATAGTTAGGCTAGCAACACCACAAACCAAATGTCATTCGCGACGACGTCATTCCCAAGTGCTCATGTAAATTGAATTTTTCTAGTTTTTATTTAATTTAAATGAAAAAAGCCAGCTTTCTGAAATGAAATGGAGATATTTAATGAGAAAGGTAAGTTGTACAAGTTTTATGAGAACCTCTCTAGTGGAAAAGGTGGTTAGATTCTATTATGTTTTGGGTCGCATTTGTCATTGAAAAAGTTGTGTGGGCGAAGCTTGTTTCTCATCTAATGTGCTTTTGTTTGCCTCAGCCTCGCCTTTAAATCTTGATTTATCCCTATTTGATACATAATTTTCAACTACTTTATTCAGAACCAGAGACTTTTTGATAGGGAAGTCATATCAAGGTTTTTTGGTTCGAAACATGTTCGCTTCCGCGTTTAGCTTTGTGTGACTTATTTTGTATAAAAATTACGAAATATTCTTATAAAAAATAGTCAAAGTTGCATTACTATATCACCATAGAAATTCTAAGTCTGACAAGTTATTGTAAGTTGACACAATGAATGTACTTCTGATGTTTTTTACCATTAATTTATTTGTGTGGTGCAGAATGACTAATTGGCAGTGAGACAGGCCACCTATTATTTACTTATAGCAATAAAAACTACCATAATTGATGTCTAGATAATAGGTAGCATTTTAATTGGTGGTTTGAGAATATAAACATTGTTTTATGGTGAATAATTTAACTTCTTGTGATTGTTGAGCTGAGTTCGATTCTTCAATATTGTGAATGAATTTTGAAAGAACTTGCAATTGTTGCTGTTAGAAATTCATAAGAAATCAGAAACATTTAGCTGTCACCTTAGTGGCTAGTAGAATGAACAAGAGATTATATAGTTTCTGAGTCTAGGTTTTTTTGATGGTTACAGGATTCCTCAACTGTGCTGGGTGCTTGAATGATATTGGAGGTGCTGAATATGTGTCGGCATTGGGACAGGACTGGCATAGAGACTGCTTTAGGTAAAAATAAAATTTATTATTCTAATTTTTTTTGTTTTTGTTTACTGGTATACAAGTAGTTTCCAATACTACACTCACATTATATTATGTTTTTATATGGTAAAAAATGACCCATATGTTAGTAACTATCTGCATTTCCAATTACATCCAAATCTGTTCAGAAGCTTCTGTGTGACAATGGGATTATATTTTCAGATTTAATGTGAAAGTATAATTATTAATTTTTCAAAGAATATGTAGTAGTGCATTGCAAAATTAGAATAGAATAGAATATAATATGTATGTGGAGGCAAAGGGAAGATCTTCCGCCGGGCATGGTGGTGAGCCCGGGGACCGCGGTCCAACTGTACTTCGTTGGAACTTGCATTTGCTCAACGTCTTGCGAAAACTCTGATAGCGGGTTTTAGGCCTTGGCTTCTAATTGGTCGCTCCTCTAATGACGTACTCGTAGGTAGTATGTGGCGCGCCGCCACAGTACTCCCCCTCCAACAGGAAATCAAGACTCCAGTTCTCGTGCCAGCATAGTGAGTTGCGGTTTCTTCGAGCTGTAGGATACGTAGTTGCACTTGTCGCTAGCCTATGAATTCATCGATGCTCGGTAGTCGTCTGGCGAGATCCAACTGTGTTCAAGAAGTCATCTTCGTGTTCTGATGTCGGTGGTCACCAATGTGGAGGCAAAGGGAAGATCTTCCGCCGGGCATGGTGGTGAGCCCGGGGACCGCGGTCCAACTGTACTTCGTTGGAACTTGCATTTGCTCAACGTCTTGCGAAAACTCTGATAGCGGGTTTTAGGCCTCGGCTTCTAATTGGTCGCTCCTCTAATGACGTACTCGTAGGTAGTATGTGGCGCGCCGCCACATGTATATACATAAGTCATATAAATGATTTTTTTTGTTTTGCAGATGTTCAGTGTGTGATGCGGCACTCTCATCATGGTATTTCGAGAAGGCTGGTTTGTTATTCTGCCAGAAGGATTACTGGGCGCGGTATGGAGAAAACTGCCACCAGTGTAACCAGGTAATTGATGGCTTCCTTTTTCAAATTTAAAGTAAATTCAAATGTTAGGAAATTCACCAGTCCTCTTTGCTTCATTATTTATCAGTGCCATTTCATACTGCTGGACAAAGGTCTCTAAAGGATACAACCAAGTTGAGGTCAGGTCACAAACTGATTTATTATTATTTTACCCTCAGTACAAAACATAACCAAAACATGACTCAATACACAACATACCTTTCCATCATAACAATAGGATAAATTAATACAATACTACATAAATCAGATCAATTAAAGGTTTAACAAAACACAAAATAATTTAGAATTAATTAAAGTAATTAGTCCTCTGGAATTCCAATGATGTCACGCCATAACTGAGGTGGTGGAATTACTATAGGTGGTTCAGGAGCGTCGTCGGAATCAGATCCACCATCATTTACTTCCCGATTCTCCGGTCTGGATAGTATTTGGTCAGCATGACGACGATGCAGCTCTCCATCTTCCGTTCTCACCCTATAAGTGGCTGGTCCTTCCACCATCTCAATTGTAGCTCTTTGCCACTTCTCGCCGGGCCCGTACATGTGTATGAGCACCGGCTGGTCGACAGTGAAGCTCCTGGCGGGTGGGCGCTGCGCCGCCGCCTCGAGCTGCTGGTCAGCACGGCTCGGCGTCGAGTCAGGGTGCAACGATGATACCGCAGTCCTGTACCTGCGCCCATTCAACAACTCAGCAGGCGTCTTATTAGTGGAGCTATTGGGTACAGTCCTCATGTAGTATAGCACCTTGCTAAGTTTCTCTGACCATGGCAAGTTTACGTCTGTTAACTTTTTCATTTTATTTTTAAAAGTTTGAATCATCCGTTCGATCTGCCCATTAGTTTCAGGGTGGTAGGGCGGTGAGTACAAGTGCTTGATTCCATTATTCTTAAGAAAAGTGTTAAACTCTTCTGATGTGAATGTACGCCCATTATCAGAAACTAGTGTGTCAGGTAAGCCTTGCGAAGCAAACATTTTTCTTAATACAGTAATTACTGTGCCACTGTTCATAGAAGGAACAATTTCCGCTTCAAACCATTTGCTATAGCTGTCTACTAGAACCAACAAGGTTTTGCTCTGAAAGGGTCCAGCGAAATCAATATGTACACGGCTCCATGGCTTCTCCGATGTAACCCACGTTTGTGGATCCTTTGGTGGATTATTCCTCACCAACTGGCACTGTTGGCACTCAGCAACTATCTGCTCTATTTGTTTATCTAGATCGATCCACCACACATACCCTCTAGCATAAGCTTTAGTCTGGACAATGCCCGCATGCGGGACATGTAACAACTTCAACACCTTGTCCTGAAGGGACTTAGGTATCACGACTCTGTTGCACCACAATAAGCAGTCGTTATTATGTGAAAGAGCGTCTCTGCGAATCCAAAAAGGCTGTAGGCTGGGGTCTGTGTTCTTACGTGGCCAGCCGTGTAAAACATGGAACATGACTTTCTGTAGTACGGGGTCTCTCTTGGTTTGCTCAGCCACTTTAGCGGCGTCCAGGTCCCAGCCGCGCGGCTGCTCCTCCAGCAGCAACACCTCCGGCAGCGCCTCCTGCCTCACGGTCGACGTGTTCGGCGCTGTCCACCTGCTCAATGCATCAGCATTCCCAATTTGCTTGCCAGGCCGATAGCTTATCGTGTAATCATAACAGGCGAGCTTCAATGACCAGCGCAACATTCTTGGCGAAATTTGAGCAGGTATAGGTTTTGCCGGATTCAGTAATCCAATCAGAGGTTTGTGGTCCGTAATTATACGAAATTTACGACCAGCTAAAAACTCGTGAAATTTTGACAATCCAAACATGATTGCTTGGGCCTCTTTATCTATTTGTCCATAGCGTCTTTCGTGAGCTTGTAGTGTCCGAGAGGCCATCATCACAGGGCGTTCAGTACCATCTTCCATTACGTGCGCAATAATGGCACCGACTCCATACTCTGAGGAATCACAAATGAGAAGAAGCTCTTTCTGCAGGTCGTATCCCACTAGAGTGAGATCAGAAGACAACAGTCGTTTTGCCTCCACAAAAGCCGTTTGTTCCTTTTCACCCCAACTCCAGACTCTTTTCGATTCAAGCAGACGATATAATGGTTCCAACACAGTGCTCTTATCAGGTAAGAATTTCTCATAGAAATTGTATAGGCCCAAAAAGGCGCGCAATGTTTCCTTGTTGGTCGGAGCTGGCTTTTCTTGAATCTCTTTAACTTTAGTCGGCGAGGGGTGAAGTCCGTCGGCATCAATCATGTGGCCCAAGAAAGCGATGCTGTTTGCTGCGAAAACACACTTCTTCACATTAAGACGCAGACCCATTTCTTGCAGCTTATGTAGAACTTCGCGCAGTCTCTTATTATGTTCCTCGACTGTAGCACCAGTGACGGCGATGTCATCCAGAAGACATGCTACTCCCTCCATACCCGCGAGTGCAGTAGACATCAGGCGTTGAAAAATCGCTGGTGCAGCACTAACGCCGAAAGGCAGACGATTTACCCTCATCAATCCAACACACGTGTTTAGCGTCAACATCATTGCGGTCTCGTCTTCAACCTTTAGCTGTGTGTAAGCGTGTTTCAAATCCAACTTGCTAAATATTCTACCACCACTCAGTTTCACAAATGCCTCCATCGAAGTCGGTAGCGGGTAGACATCTGTATCGATAGCAGCGTTCACTGTGGCCCGATAATCACCACAAATGCGCACAGAGCCATCTTCTTTAATCACGGGCGTCACTGGTGTAGCCCATTCGGAATATCTTACAGGCGTTAGTACCCCCTCAGCTACCAATCTATTCAATTCGTCAACAACTCTTTGTTTCAGCGGATAGGGTACTGTACGAGCTTTCAAGAACCGAGGCTTGGCGTTTGAGCGTAAATGTAACGACACTTTAGGTCCTTTGTACTCGCCCAATTCTTCTTTAAATATTTCTGGGAAATCTTCTTTATATGACATAATTTTATCCTCGGACCAGCACAAACCGGATACTTGGAGGCCTAGTGTCTGAAACCAGTTCCTGCCTAAAAGGTTAGGTCCCTTTCCAGACGCCACAATCAATTCACATTGCGCCTCCTTGTCTCCCAGGACAACTCGTACATTTGCTAGTCCCAGCACCTTCAATGGATCGCGAGTCCATGTCACTAACTTCAAGTTTGTCGATCTCAGTGGCGGAGGCGTAGTCCACAGCTTCTTATAAGTCTCTTCTGACATAATCGAGCGCGAAGCTCCCGAGTCCACTTCCATCGTAACATCGGCTCCATCAATAGTAACGTTGGCAGTTATGGGTGACACATAACTATCTGTGCAAACATAGACACCCATCATTTTCTCCGCAGAGGCAGTGGTTTCCTCGGTATGGTTCTCATCCTCCACCTGGTGCACGGTCTTGGACTTCTTGTCGCAGGCTGAGGCGATGTGCCCGAACCTCTTACAGTAAAAGCATTTCGCTTTGAAAAACGGGCAGCGCTCGCCCGGCCTATGCACACGTGCACAGCGTCGACATCCACTTGACTGTACACTACCAATGTCCATTGGTTCTGTGACGTTGGACGGAGTTTGTTTCGACTCGCTAGTCGCACACGCAGGATACAAATCAGGAAACGTCACTTGATAGTCCAGGCACGTTTGCAAAGCGACTTCGTAGGATAAGTCTTTCTTTTTCAACAAATCGCGACGTAAGCGATCGTCTCGTATCCCAAGCACTATACGGTCCCTCAACTGGCGTTTCAAGTCCACAAAATTACACTTTGCACCGAGTAAATTAACCGCAGCTACAAAGTCTTGCACGCTTTCACCTTGCAATTGTTTACGATCGTGAAATTTACCCGACTGTAAAATTTCGTTCACTTCAGGTTCATAAAATTTGTCTAAAATCTCAAATATTTCTTGCAAAGGTACTTCCGTAGGACGTTTTGGCACTAAAAGTGATGCAATAAGTGAATAAGTCTCCTTTCCACACTGCGAAAGGAACAACGATCGCCCTTTGTTCAAGTTCCCTTGGTCGACGCCCGCGGCGTCGAGCGCGCACTGTAATTGTTCCTTATAATCACACCACTTATCAGTTTTTGGGTTAAACTGTCCCGGAAATACAATATTAGAGATATTCACAGCCATTTTCACACGAAAAACATTTATTTTCCGCAGTCGCCAATAAAGGATACAACCAAGTTGAGGTCAGGTCACAAACTGATTTATTATTATTTTACCCTCAGTACAAAACATAACCAAAACATGACTCAATACACAACAGTCTCCTTATGTTATAAATATAGAGCAGAATTTGGAGCAAATCATGGAATAAAATAGGTATAAATCCCAACCCGTCAACGGCATCTATTGAAATCTTAAATAACATTCTTGTTTTTTACTTTAAGCTGTTATTAACACCCCAATTTAGATTGACTGCATTTTTTTCCATTTATACTGCATTGAACTACTTATACAAGCATACAGAAAAAAAGCACAAGCATAAGTAAAAGCAAAAGCATAATTAAAATATTAAATAAAAACCAACCAACACTGTTTAGGACCTATCAGCATAATTGCTGCCTGTCCTTAAGATAATAATAATAATAAACCGCACTCACAGTAATATCGCGACCTCCAACTTCTATGTCGTTTGTGTTTTGTTTTTTTTCCTCGCCGTGCATCCCGCTGCCGCCATGTTGGCGCGTAGAATGTATTCGAGGTGTATTCTCTAGCTAGTCATTAGCAGATTATATGTCCCTACCAAGGAGCTCGAGCCTACGCTGAAAGCAGGGTGAATAGGCCATATTAGACGACCACGCTGGCCCAGTGCGGGTTGGTCAACTTCACACACAACCTTTGAATTTCATCGCAGATGTGTGCACGATGTTTGCCTTCACCGTAAGAGCGTCGAATAAACGTATATGAATTCGAAAATCGAAAACACATTGGTAAGTGCCGAGGTTCGAACCCGCGAACTTCTGAATGGAAGTCAACTGCCCTAGCTACTTGGCCACCGACGCTCTTCTCTGGTACTTGTACGGTCGCGTTCATAAGTCCAGTCATATGACGTGCTTCTATACTTTAAATTAACTATTTTTCCAAAAATATCCAGGACGTATCATTTGAAGTAAAATGTTGAGTCCCTTACATTGTATACCTAATAACACTAAATAAAAAGAAAAAATAACCCCCGACACAAAACCGTTACTTGATCCTTTCAACAACTAGAAAAGAGCTGATAATCTTCAAATGGCTGAAGATATTTTCTTGGATCATAGCTAAGAACACTCTCGATTGTGACACCTTGCAAACAAAAAAAACTAGATCAAAATCGGCACATCCGTTTAGGAGCTACGATGCCACAGACAGACAGACAGACAGACACACACGTCAAACTTATAACACCCCTCTTTTTCGTCGGGGGTTAAAAACATGTGATATGACTGCGCTTATGAACTTGTATTGTACCATGGTCTAAGAAAACAAGGTCTAACCGTTAGACCACGTGACTGACACAAGTCTATGTCATTTTGCGCTGTTCATCCTTGTCTGTTACACGCATTCGACAAGGATGAATAGGCAAAATGACGTAGTAATGACGTAGGATCGTGTCATTTACGTGGTCTAATGGTTAGACCTTGTTTTCTTAGACCATGGCGTAGAGATATGAGCATTTGCTCATATCCTTGGCGCGCCTGCCCCGCCCACAGCGCTTTTCTTACCTCTTTTAAATGTTCTGTGGTTGAGTGTTTGTAGTCTTCTCTAGTACTTGACCCTTGTACGTAATTCGTCAATGGTTGTTTGTCTGTGGCAGGTGATAACGGGCCCGGTGATGGCGGCGGGCGAGCACCGCTTCCACCCGGAGTGCTTCGCGTGCGTCGCGTGCGCAGCGCACATCGAGGACGGCCAGCCCTACGCGCTCGTCGAACGATCACACTTGTACTGGTAGGTTCTAGACGCCATTTTAAATTTATTTTTTTAAATTTTAAAACTGTAGAGGTCGAAAATCTGTCATCATCATCATCATCATTTCAGCCAGTAGACGTCCACTGCTAGACAAATGCCTCCCCCAAAGATCAATTTTTTATATATATTGCCATAATCGCCACGCTTGGCATGCGGGTTGGCGATCAACAGTGTCTGGTCGTAAATACACAGAAAGACGCTGCCGCCCGTCTTCTGGTTAAATCCCTCGGTCGACTTCTACGACCCCCACGGGAAGAGATGGAGTGGTACTATTCTATGCCGGTACCACACAGCAGAAAATTTGTACATAGAATTTTTTTTACTAAAAACCAAGTCAGGGGAATTTAAGAAGTGTTAAAGAACCTATCCTATACTGATTTCTTTTTAAAATTTTTTGTTTGTCTGTTTGTACGGGCTAATCTCCGAAATTGTTGAACCGATTTTAATGGAATTTTGTATGGTAGTACCTTATATCCCTGGTCAAAATCTTAGATAGTTTTTACCGCGGGAAAATATTTTATTCCTACGGGAACTGCACAGAAAGGAGGACAGCTAGTCGCTACATAGTATAAAATAAAGTCGCTTTCTCTGTCCCTATGTCCTTATGTCCCTATAATAAATAATAATAAATCCATTTATTTCTGGCAATATTTACATATAGACCCCTATCCCTATGTCCCTATGTATGCTTAAATCTTTAAAACTACACAACGGATTTCGATGCGGTTTTTTTTAATAGATAGAGTGATTCAAGAGAAAGGTTTATAATGTATAATACATGCATAATATACTTAAGCATAACCCACAATAACGATATTCCCGTGCGGAGCCGGGGCGGGTCGCTAGTTTAGAATATAATAGAATATACTTTATTGTACACCAGTAGTAAATTACAAAAGAAATACAATGTACAAATGGGCGGCCTTATTGCTAAGGTAGCAATTTCTACCAGGCAACCCATACTTATACATACATAGCTTATACATGAGAATAACATATAGGCAACTTTTTACCGCGGGCAAATACAATACAATACAATACAAATATTCTTTATTGACACCAAGAAACGCAGACATTATAACACATACAAAGAAAACATTAGGTTTCAACGGGCGGCCTTATTGCTAATGTAGCAATCTCTTCCAGGCAACCCATTTCCAGGAGAATGGTATAGAATAGAGTAGTGCGGGTTGGTGGCATAAAAATACCTCATTCCTACGGGAAAAACGGTTAACGCGGGCGGAGCCGCGGCGGGAAGCTAGTAAAGAATAATAATTAAAGAATAATTAATTATTAATTATTAAGAACGAAAAGTGACCTTACATTTAGAGGGTTCTCTATTGTATTCCCTTGAATTTGTTATTCTACTTTTTATTTTCCTGACCATTTTAGTCCTAAGTATCAATTGTCCTAATGATCCTAGTCAAATTTTTAACTCCTACTGTTCATTGCCCTATTTTTTTTCATCCTAATGATGATAAGCCCTAATGTCCATAGTTATACCCTTAGTGATCTTAGTTAGAGCTATAGTCGGATAGGGTTTGAACTAGCGTGATTTAACAAGTATATGAAAAACCTGTTCCGATCCCTGCTTTGTCCAGCTGTAGACGTCTTTCGGCTGAGATGATGATGATGATGATGAATAACAGTGATGTGTTTTGTTCGTAGCGGCGGGTGCTACAGCCCCTTGCCCCGGCAGCCCCGCGCGCCGCACGCCATCCGCGTGTTAGACGTGCCCGCCGCCGCCGTCCGCCTCGCGCCCGCTTCTAACGGCGCGCTCACCGTCACACAGTCAGTACCAATACTAATACTAAACAAACACAACCACAAAATAAAAAGTTTCCAGAAAGTCCACTCCCGCCGTCCTTGAAATTAACTACCTAAACTTGGTTGACTCCTCGAAGAAAGTGTATCGTCATTTTTATGTTGTGTTTAAACAGCCAAATACACTACAACAGTAATAAGAACACTTATCCATTTTTTTAGCACTTAGAATATCAATACGTTGTAATCGCCGATCATTGTGGAGATCCTTGGGGGAGGCCTTTGTCCAGCGGTGGACGTCTTTCGGCTGAAATGATGATGAATTGCGAGAGCGACGACTGCACGTGGTCCAAGCATGGTCCGAGCGGCCTGTAAACGCAATGATCAATGTGTGCGTAAGAATATGGCGCTTAGTTCTAAATGGACCATCTGTCTAGGCGCGCCGCGCGCTACAGCTAAACGTAATTTGTGACACAACGCACACTGCACATTGCACACTAATGGGTTTGACGCAGATTGTGCATTTCGCAAAATGAGCATTCGACGCATAGGTACATCTATACAACAAAAGAAAATAATAGTACTAACCCGTACAGAAAGGACACTCACCCCCCCGCGCCAAAATGAGTTCTCCGCCCGATATAGCGCCCCACGCCCCGCACCCCGCAGGCGCCGCAGGACTCGATCTGTAGGCTTACTACGTAAAAAGCGACAGGCTCGAGAAGCTGTCAAACGCGACATATTGACAACTACTATGGCTCTAATGTCACTATGTCGCGTTTGACAGCCTTTCGAGCTTGTCGCTTCTTACGTAGTAAGCCTACAGGGGTGTTCGGGGGTGTTTTACATAGCGCCTAACGCCATTGACTTGTAGTTGATATTCAGTTGTTATTCAAAAAGAAGTAGTTTGTCAAAACGCGTTTTCTGTATGGAATGACCGACCAGTGACTATACTCAACTTAACACACCGCACATTGCACATACCAATTAATTATGGTCTAAGAAAACAAGGTGTAACACTCCGACCACGCAACTTGACACAAGCCTACGTCATTTTGCGCTGTTCATCCTTGTCCTTTACACGCATTCGACAAGGATGAATAGGCAAAATGACTAAGAAATGACGTAGGCTCGTGTCAGTCACGTGGTCTAATGGTTATACCTTGTTTTCTTAAACCATGACCACTACTATACTCAACACAACACACATTGCACATAATCATTAATATTATACTTACAAGAAACAGAGGTCGCGGTACCATAAAATGGGTCACGGTGACCGAACAGGATCTATCCATACTAACAGGAAAACTTACAATGTTTGCTTAGGTGTATTACCCTCTGCATCTGCGCTCCGTCGCGTAGCGCGGGGTCGAATTTTAAAATTGTATGTAAATATCTCAATTTAAAGCCCGACCAAAGAAATAAGAAACCTCGCCATATTGCAGAATTTACGCCTGTGGAGTTTCTTCCGGCGAGTTCTTCTCCACAGAAGACAGCCAAATTGTGAACTCGTCTCGACGTCGAAAAGTGATTTGTAAAATCTTACTTCGAATAAAAACATATTTCATTTCATTTCATATCAATTTCAATTAAACTAATTTTATAAGGGAAATTGTTACCATAGTCGTAAAAATATACACGTGGCGCCCCCAGAGCAGGTTTCTTATTTCTTTTTTATAGCGAAAACACGCTTAGCATTCTCACTGGCTCCGCGCATATTTTATGATCCGCGGATGCTATTGTATGATCGGTGATCCGCCTAACGAGGCATCATAGAAAGAAAGAAAGAAAATATTTAGAAAGTATCATAGTACTTTTCTAGAGAGTAAAGGACCTAACGGCTAAAAAAACTGGCTGAACCGAACCATAACACAATGACTGCTGAAGGCAGAATGAGTCAAAATAACAGAATGGACAAATTCGAAAGTATTTGTTTTTTCGAATAAGTCTAAAAACGCACAAGTGGAGAAGCGTGGCGAAGATATTGAAAGGAGCACAATGTAAACTACACCTTAAACCTTATGCCATATGATTGAAAATAACTTGTGACGTCAAGCTGCCGTGAGGTCTTGCTTGCAACTGTGTGTTACAAGACTTTAAGGTTTACTTGTAAGGGCTACAATACAACGCCATCTAGGATTCTTATTAATGTGTTGTTCGTGAAAAACCAAATTAATGGTTAAAATTTGGCTATGAAAGGAACAGAAGATTATATATTTTTTGGGTTTTAATTTTTAAGTCGCTTTTTCTATAACATCCTTAACAAGAAAAATAATTTAACAATGGGTTTGTTAATTTCATTGCTCTTATTAATCATCAATCAATCTTTTTTTTTTTTTTCCGAAATCTTATAACGCGGAATCTTCTTATATATAAAATTCTCGTGTCACAGTGTTCGATTCCATACTCCTCCGAAACGGCTAGACCGATTCTCATGAAATTTTGTGAGCGTATTCAGTAGGTCTGAGAATCGGCCAACATCTATTTTCATCCCCAAAAAAAAAAAAAAAAAAACAAATAAAAAAAAACAACGCGGGCGTAGCCGTGGGCGGACAGCTAGTAATGATATAATAATAAAGTTGTCGTTTTTCTTTTCGAGACACGTTGAATTTGATTTTATCCCATTTCAAGATTAGATGACTAATAATTGTAATAATACGTACGTACGTATACACTCGTACATACACTGAAGAGCTCGTTAAGCTGAACGCTTTGGACGTTGCCTTGCTCTTATGTCCTTTAACACGCGCGTGTTCAGATAACCTTGAACTTGCCGTATATATTTTAAAATTTTAGAAATCGTACTATAATCATCTTCAGCGCGTCTTGGAACACAGGTTTGGATTTTTTTTTTTTTTTTTGAAGTAACCTATGCTTGAGTCGAAAAGGTACGACGGATCAAGCTTCACCGGACTTGCAGGTTTGGTCGCTGATGATGTGCCTAAACTGTTCTAATTTCAAATGACGCGATTCCTTGTTCTAATTCCAATTAATGTAAGCTAACGTAACATAACACTGGCAGCCGATGCGCGGACAAGATGGCGGCGTTGCTGAGAACACTGCTGCGGGTCGCGCTCGCCGCCTGCCTGCAACTCACATGCCATAGGTACTAATATACACATCACTAAACAGTAGCTAACTACTAATATCAAGCATTCAGCACCGCTTTTATGTCTAACACTTCTTGCGTCCGCGACACTGACGCTGCGACACAAAAAAGGATAATGGACTCTAAGGTGATGTATTAAGGTGGCATGCGACAGTGACGCGAGTGACGCAGCGTTACCGGTGTCTGTGTCATTGCGCCAACTTACTTTTGAGTAAATTTATTCTTAAATACATCACCTTAGAGTCCATTATCCTTTTTCGTGTCGCAGCGTCAGTGTCGCGGACGCTTGGTTCGAACGGCTACCTTTAAAGTCCAACCAGAAAAAATATTTATCCTCGCCATATTGCGGAATTTCAATGGAACTAATTTTATAATGAGATATGTTGCCAGAATCATAAAAATATACACGTGGAGCCCCCAGCGCAGGATTTTATTTTTTCTAGTTGAGCTTTATTTCCTGTTCTATTAGGAGAATAATAAGTAAGCTTTTGAAATAGCCTTTTAAACCGGAAATCGTACATATTGCGCATTGAAGACTGGATATTTGCGTACATTACTAAATTGGGTTTTTATTAGTAAAATACTATTCATTAGTTTAATTTATGTATTAGTTTGGTGTAGCTAGCCGGTCAAGAAGCGACTAGACCATAATATAGTTCCGATATTTTATTTTGTCACTAACATTAATTTTCTTTAGTAAAAACTGTATTGTTTGTTCTTGTAAAAAGTAATTATGTGTTAATCCTGGGACTGATCTATTCGTCAAAATCTGCCGATTCGTGTTTACGGGAATAGGTAAGAACTATGCAAATGTTTACTTACATTGATGATTGATAATGCATATTAGTATTTTTTAATACGTTAGCCGGCAATAACGGCGTTAACGGGGCATGTAAAGCCGTTGGTCCCGGCTACTATCTACGGATATAGTTGTTATAGGAGCCATGTCGGAAGCCTAAGGCGGTTCTATAATTCCGACACCAGGGTTTGTGAGGTAGGTTAACCTCGAAACCCACACAATAAGCAAGTAAGTAAGCAAATATTTGTTAATACATTTTATAGTACGAGTAAATTGCTCCACATCACTTCCAAGGAAAACTGATTTGTAGATAGATTGGTTATTCTAGCTTTTTTTTTGAATTGACCTATGCTTGAGTCGAAAAGGTACGACGGATCAAGCTTCTTATAATTGTTGGAAGTTAAATAAATGGCCAAATCAGTATATTACAATTCATTCGGTTTCGGCACTTACATGATATATTATTTATCTATAAACATAATACAGAGACTATTTTTATTTTTGAACATGGAGAATCCTGAAACGTTTTCTCTAGGGCACTTATAATGAATAAAATTTAATATGACTAAAAGCTGCAACGAGTCTGATCTACCCAAGTCACACTAACTTATATTGCTATCTATTTCGTTCGTATGGGAATCGAAAAGGACGGGAGATTGGTGGATCGGGATTTGAATGACTGATAAAATAAGAGCGCATTTGTAAAATTAGGCGCCATTTTAATTCAGATGTTTTTGCATGCACCCTAAATTTGTGCGATCGACGATGACGACGTGTCAAATCGAATTTTGCCATCTTTAAAACAGTCTTTACAATCTCCTGTCTCTTTTTAACCTGAAAAGCGTGAAAACAACATACATACTTGAAATTCAGGATTATATGATGACAATGAGAATCAGCGCATATAAATGTGGTGGTATAAATTATTGAAATACCTAAATAAAACTGAGTCGCTGAAATACCATAGCTATTATAGGTATAGTACCGACCGCAATATTACTCACAGCGTTATCATCACATTTGAGCTCGCGTAGTTAACATTGGAAATTGCAGTATAATGTATTGTAAAGTGTTTTTGGAAAATATAATATTCATTAAGATATTGTTTGGATGTTTAAAGAAATGTGTGTTTAAATGGTTCAAGGTTGTAGTTATAGTGTTGGTGTTTTTAGTAAGGATATGGAATCATACATTGTTTTTATTTTTGGTTTGTATTAGAAGGTTGGTAGTGATTGTTTAAGCTTTTCTTCTGCATGTTTTGATTGTAGCAAATACTGAAAGGATGATCATTCAACGATTTTGAGCAAATTTATCTAAAGATATTTGCTCGGAAACGATAAATAAATTGACACTTTCATACAAAATTGTAATTTTATTCGGACACTCGTATGGAGAAGTCAATATTTTTTTGATTTTCAAGTAACGTTTCTTTACAAAATCATTTTCATTGGATGGTTTGTTTGAAGAATTAGTTTTTATTTTTTTTCGATAAATGTTTCTTTGGTTACATAAGTTGCTCGTATTAACCAACCAAGCCGTCACTTAAATCCTGTATAATCTTACACGAGATTTTTCATAAAGTTGTAGACTAGTCATTCCGCCTATAGCTCTACTCGCACCATCTTATTGTCTTAATATAAAATCGATTAAATAAGTAGTAAATTAATTTTGCATGCAAATTGCGAAATAATGCATCAAAAAGCTTTTGTGAACGAGCTATCACAAAAAGGAGGAAAATTTTACTAAATTGTACTGCAAATAATACAATAGGCATGTTATATTACCACTGTGGTGTGGATAGCGGTGAGTTATCTTATCATCACCGTGATGAACCAAAGCCCTACAAAGGTGAACGGTCTTGTGAAACAAACAAGAGTTTCCTTCTGCAAAAACCTCATCATCATCATCATCTTCTCAGCCGAAAGACGTCCACTGCTGGACAAAGGCCTCCCCCAAGGATCTCCACAATGATCGGTCCTGCGCTGCCCGCATCCAGCGGCTTCCCGCGACCCTCACCAGATCGTCGGTCCACCTCGTGGGGGGCCTGCCCACACTACGTCTTCCGGCGCGCGGTCGCCATTCAAGAACCTTTCTGCCCCAACGGCCGTCGGTTCTACGTGCAATGTGCCCAGCCCATTGCCACTTAGTTTAGCGATTCTTCGGGCAAAAACCTCATACAAACCTAATGACAACTATAGGTCTGCCAGGATCTGATGGCAAAAAGGAAAAAAACAAATTGACGCTAGCAAGGTTTCTTCGACGTTTTCACCACTTTTTAAAGGAAATTTGAAGCCAAACCAGAAACAAATCCTCAAAATTTCAGTTGACAGATGAAATTTTTTTGTTTCCATATGAAAATCGTTATTTTTTAAACAATCGTAAAGGGCTTTACACACAGCAGCTATAATGTACATCTTTACATTATAGCACGATACATCTCATTACATCTTTCCATAGAAATTGCCAGGAGACAACGCACAGCAGCTATAATGTAACGAACAATGTATGCACATTAATATATATTATAGCTGCTGTGTGTGAAGCCCTTAATATTTCGGTGATTCATTTTTAATAGTATCTTTTTGCCTGTTTTGCGTAGAATCGACGCATCGTGCGGGTTGCTCACGCTACACATTGGAGACCGCATATTGGAGATAAACGGCTCCCCCGTCAGAAGCCGCACTTTAGATGAAATCGAGAAGACACTGTCTAGGCCCGACGCAGTATTGCAGGTAAATATCTCATACTAGCTTTCCGGCCCGTGGCTCCGCCCGCGCTAACAGATTTTCCCGTGGAAATGAGGTATTTTCCCGTGATAAAAAGGAGCCTATTATTCTGATGTGTAAGCTATATTATTGTAAAGTTTCATTAAAACCCATTCAATAGTTTTTGCGTGAAAGAGTAACAAACATACGTCCATGCAACCTCGCAAAGTTTTGCGTTTATAATGTTAGTAGGATTTATTAGATTAGATTAACCATAGATATCAGAATAGGTGAGATTAACATTTATTTATTTAATATTTTATTAGTCTTTATTTTCCATAGATATACTATACTGTTTTTGATTTTTATTAAAAGTTAGTCATCTGACTAATCAAGTACCTAATTTAAAATAATTGTAGCTACATTTTCAAATATTATCCTTTTTCAGCTAACTATAGAACACAACCCAGATACGAACAGCCAATCAACGATAGCCATTCGCACGCCCATTTGCAACAACCAATCAGATAGCTCGCACACACTCACAGTGCCGGAGGCTAAAGAGCGAATACAAACAAAATTGGACTCTAAATCGCCGGTAGAAAGGAAGATTCTTAAAGTAGAAGAGGAGAGAAGAGAAAAGAACATTCCGTTAACGCATTCCACAGAAGAGGAAGGGAGTAAGAAAGAGAGACTGTTTAAAAGGTGAGTCATATACAGGGTGTAAGTGACAGCTTGGCAAATAATAATAATAATCTTTTATATATCATCAAAGATATTTCTATATTATTCTATTATTTATTTGACATTTTTGACATTTATTGTACACAATATTGAAATAATGATAATAATAAATTTACAAAATATACAATAAATACTTTAAAAAAATAAACAATAATAATAATTATGATTAATACTGAAAGGGCGTGTTAAAATAAAGGTTAGAGTATTTTTCCCAAATAAACTCTTCTCGGACTACTTTAATTTCGACGTCAAACGCTTATCACTCCACATGTAAGTAAATCTTGCTTGCTAGGTTATCTGTAGTTTTTGTTATAAAGTACTTCTGTTTTGGTTAATTATAATAAGAAAGAAAACTATTAAAGGCCTCAGTTGTCTATGGTACAGTTATTTTATCTCACTTGTGCGGCCGAGCCATACTTGTGTGACACGCGCTCTTGTAATGAATTGAAATATTCTTTAATATTCTTTTCTTCTTGTGTGCGTACTACTAAACTGAGCGCTATGCACACAAACACAATTTGTACACACAACACACACACTAGTATGGCTCGCCCGCTCTCGTAATATAAAACATGTATATGGCGCATTCATTTTAGCACAGAGTGTATAATAATGTGTTTTTTGTGTATAGGAAAGGAGAAGAAGCAGGTAAAGTGAGGGTGATCAAGAGAAGGCAGACGCCATCTTCCCCGCTGTTGGGGGACAAGGAGAGAAGCAGCAGCATGTCTAAACTGTTGGACGTGTAAGTGACTTTATATTTAATGGGAAGTTTAAGAAAAGAAAACTTTTTAGTCGGGTAAAGAAAAATCTTTTTTTTACCCGACTGCCAAGGAATATGTTTTTCACGCGTATCTGTGTATGTATGTATGTGGTATTCTTTATACCCTCGAATTATCCAAACGGCTGGATGGATTTTAAAGAATGAGGTGTCTATCGATTAGTCTGCACCGTGCTATGGTTATAGGCTAGGTTTTGTTTTAACAAAACCAAAATGGCGGCCGAAAAATACAAAATGGCGGTAGAGACAGAAACCAATTTTTGAGTACCATATTAAGTGGCACATCATTAGATAGCTCCTTCAGAATGAAGATGATGTTTCTTGAACCATTTTATAGACAGAAACTCATTTTTATAGTTCTTTTCATATTTTAGTTCGCTTTCCCAGCAGTCGGGATTTTAGATTTTTTAAATTTACTTTTTTTTCGTACCTACTTAAAAATCTTGCGTACCTACTAAAACAGTTATTCCAATTTTAAAAGTTTGATATGTAGTTTTACAAGCTAGTATATTGTGTAGTGTAACTGTTGTCTGTTTGTATTGCAGGGTGGATGGAGAGGAGCCGAGCGGTGTGCTGTGCGACCTGAGCCGCGCGCGCTCGTTCCGGGTGGAGCCCGCCACTGGCCAGAAGGTGTTCCGGGCCTGCGACCTGCTACTGGTACTGTTACATATTAACTCTCTACAGGGCATTGTCCATTTCACACCTTAATTTTA
The DNA here is from genome assembly GCA_948473455.1 of Teleiodes luculella. NCBI lineage: Eukaryota > Metazoa > Arthropoda > Insecta > Lepidoptera > Gelechiidae > Teleiodes > Teleiodes luculella. Next base: position 11,576,811 of record OX419600.1, read on the forward strand.
ACCTTATATCACAGAAGAAAGTAATAGTACTAACCTTACAGAACCTTTGACTGTGGGGCAGGCCCCCCTACAAGGTGGACCGACGATCTGGTGAGGGTCGCGGGAAGCCGCTGCGGGCAGCGCAGGACCGATCGTCGTGGAGATCTTTGGGGGAGGCCTTTGTCCAGCAGTGGACGTCTACAGGCTGCAATGATGATTATGAATGATGAACCTTACAGAAAGGACATTCACCCCCCCCCCCCCGCGCCAAAATGAGGTTCCCCCCCGATATAGCGCCCCACGCCCCGCACCCCGCAGGGCGCGCGGGACTCCGCCGGTGGTGTTCGGGGGTGTTGTTTTACATAGCGCCTAGCGCCATGGACTTCTAGTTGTTATTCAAAAAGAAGTAGGTTGTCAAAATGTATTTTCTGTATGGAGTGACCGCCCAGTGCTTATATCCTCAACATAAATACGAAAACGAACGAATTTTTTAAAGTTGTTTTGCCTTATAAAGGGTTAAAGTCCGACCAGACAAATAAAAAATCTCGCCATATTGCGTAGGCTTGTGTCAAGTCACGTGGTCTTCTTGTTAGACCTTGTTTTTTAGACCATGGCTGTGTTGTAGGGCGAGCTGCTGGGCGCGGGTTTCTTCGGGCAGGTGTACAAGGTGACGCACCGAGACTCGGGCGAGGTGATGGTGCTCAAACAGCTCTACCGGGTCGACGAGGACGCGCAGAGGAACTTCCTCAAAGAGGTACACTACACAAGGTGACGCACAGCCACAGCACAGGGACTCGGGCGAGGTGATGGTGCTCAAACAGCTCTACCGGGTCGACGAGGACGCGCAGAGGAACTTCCTCAAAGAGGTACACTACACAAGGTGACGCACAGCCACAGCACAGGGACTCGGGCGAGGTGATGGTGCTCAAACAGCTCTACCGGGTCGACGAGGACGCGCAGAGGAACTTCCTCAAAGAGGTACACTACACAAGGTGACGCACAGCCACAGCACAGGGACTCGGGCGAGGTGATGGTGCTCAAACAGCTCTACCGGGTCGACGAGGACGCGCAGAGGAACTTCCTCAAAGAGGTACACTACACAAGGTGACGCACAGCCACAGCACAGGGACTCGGGCGAGGTGATGGTGCTCAAACAGCTCTACCGGGTCGACGAGGACGCGCAGAGGAACTTCCTCAAAGAGGTACACTACACAAGGTGACGCACAGCCACAGCACAGGGACTCGGGCGAGGTGATGGTGCTCAAACAGCTCTACCGGGTCGACGAGGACGCGCAGAGGAACTTCCTCAAAGAGGTACACTACACAAGGTGACGCACAGCCACAGCACAGGGACTCGGGCGAGGTGATGGTGCTCAAACAGCTCTACCGGGTCGACGAGGACGCGCAGAGGAACTTCCTCAAAGAGGTACACTACACAAGGTGACGCACAGCCACAGCACAGGGACTCGGGCGAGGTGATGGTGCTCAAACAGCTCTACCGGGTCGACGAGGACGCGCAGAGGAACTTCCTCAAAGAGGTACACTACACAAGGTGACGCACAGCCACAGCACAGGGACTCGGGCGAGGTGATGGTGCTCAAACAGCTCTACCGGGTCGACGAGGACGCGCAGAGGAACTTCCTCAAAGAGGTACACTACACAAGGTGACGCACAGCCACAGCACAGGGACTCGGGCGAGGTGATGGTGCTCAAACAGCTCTACCGGGTCGACGAGGACGCGCAGAGGAACTTCCTCAAAGAGGTACACTACACAAGGTGACGCACAGCCACAGCACAGGGACTCGGGCGAGGTGATGGTGCTCAAACAGCTCTACCGGGTCGACGAGGACGCGCAGAGGAACTTCCTCAAAGAGGTACACTACACAAGGTGACGCACAGCCACAGCACAGGGACTCGGGCGAGGTGATGGTGCTCAAACAGCTCTACCGGGTCGACGAGGACGCGCAGAGGAACTTCCTCAAAGAGGTACACTACACAAGGTGACGCACAGCCACAGCACAGGGACTCGGGCGAGGTGATGGTGCTCAAACAGCTCTACCGGGTCGACGAGGACGCGCAGAGGAACTTCCTCAAAGAGGTACACTACACAAGGTGACGCACAGCCACAGCACAGGGACTCGGGCGAGGTGATGGTGCTCAAACAGCTCTACCGGGTCGACGAGGACGCGCAGAGGAACTTCCTCAAAGAGGTACACTACACAAGGTGACGCACAGCCACAGCACAGGGACTCGGGCGAGGTGATGGTGCTCAAACAGCTCTACCGGGTCGACGAGGACGCGCAGAGGAACTTCCTCAAAGAGGTACACTACACAAGGTGACGCACAGCCACAGCACAGGGACTCGGGCGAGGTGATGGTGCTCAAACAGCTCTACCGGGTCCACGAGGACGCGCAGAGGAACTTCCTCAAAGAGGTACACTACACAATTACACTACGTAATTAGCGTTAACAGTTAGCGCACTACTACCACACTCATATTTGCACCAAATGCACAGAAGAAAATAATAGTACCTACTAACCCGTACAGAAAGGACACTCACCCCCCGCGCTAAAATGAGTTCCCCGCCCGATATAGCGCCCCACGCCCCGCACCCCGCAGGCGCCGCGGGACTCTGACAGGGTTCTTTTACATAGCGTTTCAGTGGTTGACTTGTAATTGATATTCAGTTGTTATTCAAAAAGCAGTAGGTTGTCAAAATGCGTTTGCTGTATGGAGAGTCCGACCTGTGACATAGATATAAACGTACTATAAACTTAGTTCAGAAATGAGAAACGCGCCGAAATTGTGAAAAGTAATTTATTTTTATAAAACGCTATGTTTTTATGTGAAAAATAATTGATGCTGCCCGACTCTGCCCAAGTTCCCGCCATGCTCCACATAGGTCGGCATAGCAGTTCACAGGATAAAACAGCTTCGCCAGGGCCATCTGTCTCACGTAGGTAGGAAGCTCCTTGGCAGCTTTAGCGCTGCGCTGCTATGGCCTTATGTCACATGACTAGCTTATGTAGTCCCAATTCCTTCTTCGAATGAATGTTAGATGGCGCCAGTACATTATGAATTCGAAAATCGAAAACACATTGGTACGTGCCGAGGCTTGACCCGCGACTTCGAATGGTAGACTAGACCACCATTGCTCATTCAAAAATGAAATACTCTTGACAGCGATTTCGATCCGTCGACATTGTGTTCGGGAGTTTTGTACCCTCGAATACCACACTAGCGCCACCTTGGTTTTATATTGGGCGGATATTAAGTGAACTAAATAAAATCGGACTTATTAACTCTGGGCGGGCAGATTTTCAAGTGGCGGGTATTGCATTGGGTTGAAATCGGGATCGATATTGATTTCAAGAGTAGAACCCCTGATGGTTTTCCAAAAAAAATATAAGTTAGCCTGACCAAAGAAATAAAAATCCTCGCCATATTGCAGAATTTCAATAGAACTAATTTTATAATGGAAATTGTTACTACGAACATAAAAATATACATGTGGGCGCCACAAAGCAGGTTTTTATTTATTAGGTCAGGCTTTAAATTTTTAAAGCCCGACCAGAGAAATAATAAACCTCGCCATATTGCGGAAGTTCAAAAGAACTAATTTTATAAGCGAAATTGTTGCCATAGTCGTAAAAATATACACGTGGCGCCTCCAGAGCAGGTTTCTTATTTCTTTGGTCAGGCTTTAAATGAGCTTACAGGTATTTCGACCGAGTTACACCGACCATGGTCACGGTGTAGTCGACAACCGCGTAAATCTGCGTGTTCTCACGTGTGTTTGTTTGTCAGGTGGCCGTGCTGCGGTCGCTGAGTCACCCGAACGTGCTGCGCTTCATCGGCGTGCTGTACAAGGACAAGCGGCTGCATCTCGTCACCGAGTATGTGGCGGGGGGCACGCTGCATCATCTCTTACAGGTATACATAACCTTTCCTTAATATACATCTTCTTCTTGTTAAAATTGCCATATTTCATTTTATTTTTTATTTTTACTATGATAGTACCTATTGTAATGTTGTAATATATAATTGTACTCGCAACATAGTGCCTGCTTGACGAGCACTGGTCTCCAGATCAGAGGCCTAAGCTTAGCTTGGAGATCAGGGTTCAATAATTAATTTGTATACCTACTCCATCATATTACAATCACTTCTTTGTAACCTCTGTCTGCAAATCAAATACGTGAAATAAAGACATTTTTATATATTTATTTATCTCTTACTTTATTTCAAGAAGTACTGTAGAAAATGGAGCAGTAACAGCAGTAAGAGGCTACTTGCTTGGCTTCATTCTTTTGCCTTTCCCCTTAAAGAAAAACACAATTAAAATTATTTTATTACGTATTTTCACGGGTATTATACCGATAAATTTTACGAATACCAATTTTTGCCCGATACGTTAAAGACGAAAACACAAAAGCAAACAAAGAAAATGTTACTATTATTTGTTTAATAATAATCCGGACAAAGGGTCATTGACGCCGGCATACAATGCGCACATTTTTTTCAAACGATACGATAAAACTAGGAAATTACCGCAAAATACGTAACTTGGCATACCACAGTAGAAGGCGGGGTGAGCGTGTGACATTGCCAAACATTTTGGCGTTACATTATTTTTAATAACTCAAGAAAAGAAGGAAGTCAATGAACTTTTGTCCGCATTTATATGAAACAGACCATAATAAAAAATGTCCGATTGTCAGGAAACTTCGATCCCCCTAACCTGGTCCCGGCGCGCCCAGCTAGCTCGCGACGTGGCGCGCGGCGTGGGGTACCTACACCGCATGAACATCATACACAGGGACCTTAACTCACACAACTGCCTTGTGAGGGAGGACTACACTGTCATCGTGGCTGACTTCGGGCTGGCTAGGATCGTGCAGAGAACTGCCAGTAACACGCTGGAAAGGCCACGGAATGGACACTCTACTTTACGGAGAAAGAGATATACTGTAAGTGTTTATTTCCACTTAAATTGTGTTAGAACACTCGTATGTGCTACTTCGTGTAAGAAGGCTACACTGTAATTGTGGCTGACTTTGGCCTGGCTAGGATCGTGCAGAGAACCGCCAGTAACACGCTGGAAAGGCCACGGAATGGACACTCTACTTTACGGAGAAAGAGATATACTGTAAGTGTCTATTTCCACTTAAATTGTGTTTTAATATGTGCTACTTCGTGTAAGAAGGCTATACTGTAATTGTGACTGACTTCGGGCTGGCTAGGATCGTGCAGAGAACTGCCAGTAACACACTGGAAAGGCCAAGGAATGGACGCTCTACTTTATGGAGGAAGAGATATACCGTAAGTACATGACGTATTCTTATCCCCCACGAGGTGGATCTACGATCTGGTGGGAGCCTTATTTACCGCTGGATGCGGGCCAAGCAGCACCAAGAGTTGTGGAATACCCAAAAGGAAGCAGTAACCCAGCATTGGACGTATGCTGGATTGCTGCTTCCTGAAACTGAAAAAATGTGCAGGCAGACTTTCTTCTTCATTTATGTGCAGTAAAAAAGGTTTTATATTCTTCATATAGCTGAACACGTTCCAATAAAACTAACCTGACTAAAGTCCGACCAGAAAAGTAACAAATTTTCAATGGTACTCATTAATAATGGCGATTTATGCCAGAAATACAAATAAATACACGTGGCGCCTACAGAGCAGCAATTCCGACACCAGGGTTAACGTCGAAACCCACTCGATAAGGAAGCAAGTACTAGTGCGAAATTCCGCAATGCGTCACCATATTATGTTCCCTTCGCAGGTGGTTGGCAACCCTTACTGGATGGCGCCGGAGATGATGAACGGCAACGTGTACGATGAGAAGGTGGACATCTTCTCGTTCGGCATCATGCTGTGTGAGATCATCGGGAGAGTCTCCGCCGACCCTGACTTCCTGCCCAGGAGGTAATCACAATCCTACATTATACAGGGCGTCCCACGGCTCTGCCACATCCACATGGAGGGAAAGTATCTTTAAATATTGTCCTTTTATTTCTGACACTATGTTATTTAGCAAAAAATAATGCTTATGATGAAGCCTATCGATCGGTATGATAAAACTACAGAGATTTTTTTTTCTCGTGTAGCGGGTTCGATTTCCGGTACAACCATGTAATTATTAAAAATATTAAGAATGCAATTTTAATAGTTTTAAGAATTAAAATAAAGTCTTCTTTCAGTAAAATGTTCTATCTACAATACTTAAGGTACTTTCTCTTCAACTGGCATAGCCGTGGGACGCCCTGTATATAAATTGAAAGAAAAAAAAACACGAGTAACAATTCAAGAAAACTTAAATTCAGCACGATCGAAGCTTTAGCAAATTACCAGTCAATTTTGAAAATGTAGCGTATGTTTAATTCATATTTGGCTTATGTTTGCAGGTCTGACTTCGGTCTGAACGAGGCGATGTTCGTGGAGAAGTTCTGCGTCCCCTCCGCCTGCCCCGAGCCCCTCTACCGCCTCGCCTTCCTCGCCTGCCACCTCGACCCCGACAAGCGGTTAGCAACCTTACACCACTCACATACAGTACACATTAGAAGTTCTGCGTCCCCTCCGCCTGCCCCGAGCCCCTCTACCGCCTCGCCTTCCTCGCCTGCCACCTCGACCCCGACAAGCGGTTAGCAACCTTACACCACTCACATACAGTACACATTAGAAGTTCTGCGTCCCCTCCGCCTGCCCCGAGCCCCTCTACCGCCTCGCCTTCCTCGCCTGCCACCTCGACCCCGACAAGCGGTTAGCAACCTTACACCACTCACATACAGTACACATTAGAAGTTCTGCGTCCCCTCCGCCTGCCCCGAGCCCCTCTACCGCCTCGCCTTCCTCGCCTGCCACCTCGACCCCGACAAGCGGTTAGCAACCTTACACCACTCACATACAGTACACATTAGAAGTTCTGCGTCCCCTCCGCCTGCCCCGAGCCCCTCTACCGCCTCGCCTTCCTCGCCTGCCACCTCGACCCCGACAAGCGGTTAGCAACCTTACACCACTCACATACAGTACACATTAGAAGTTCTGCGTCCCCTCCGCCTGCCCCGAGCCCCTCTACCGCCTCGCCTTCCTCGCCTGCCACCTCGACCCCGACAAGCGGTTAGCAACCTTACACCACTCACATACAGTACACATTAGAAGTTCTGCGTCCCCTCCGCCTGCCCCGAGCCCCTCTACCGCCTCGCCTTCCTCGCCTGCCACCTCGACCCCGACAAGCGGTTAGCAACCTTACACCACACACATACAGTACACATTAGAAGTTCTGCGTCCCCTCCGCCTGCCCCGAGCCCCTCTACCGCCTCGCCTTCCTCGCCTGCCACCTCGACCCCGACAAGCGGTTAGCAACCTTACACCACTCACATACAGTACACATTAGAAGTTCTGCGTCCCCTCCGCCTGCCCCGAGCCCCTCTACCGCCTCGCCTTCCTCGCCTGCCACCTCGACCCCGACAAGCGGTTAGCAACCTTACACCACTCACATACAGTACACATTAGAAGTTCTGCGTCCCCTCCGCCTGCCCCGAGCCCCTCTACCGCCTCGCCTTCCTCGCCTGCCACCTCGACCCCGACAAGCGGTTAGCAACCTTACACCACTCACATACAGTACACATTAGAAGTTCTGCGTCCCCTCCGCCTGCCCCGAGCCCCTCTACCGCCTCGCCTTCCTCGCCTGCCACCTCGACCCCGACAAGCGGTTAGCAACCTTACACCACTCACATACAGTACACATTAGAAGTTCTGCGTCCCCTCCGCCTGCCCCGAGCCCCTCTACCGCCTCGCCTTCCTCGCCTGCCACCTCGACCCCGACAAGCGGTTAGCAACCTTACACCACTCACATACAGTACACATTAGAAGTTCTGCGTCCCCTCCGCCTGCCCCGAGCCCCTCTACCGCCTCGCCTTCCTCGCCTGCCACCTCGACCCCGACAAGCGGTTAGCAACCTTACACCACTCACATACAGTACACATTAGAAGTTCTGCGTCCCCTCCGCCTGCCCCGAGCCCCTCTACCGCCTCGCCTTCCTCGCCTGCCACCTCGACCCCGACAAGCGGTTAGCAACCTTACACCACTCACATACAGTACACATTAGAAGTTCTGCGTCCCCTCCGCCTGCCCCGAGCCCCTCTACCGCCTCGCCTTCCTCGCCTGCCACCTCGACCCCGACAAGCGGTTAGCAACCTTACACCACTCACATACAGTACACATTAGAAGTTCTGCGTCCCCTCCGCCTGCCCCGAGCCCCTCTACCGCCTCGCCTTCCTCGCCTGCCACCTCGACCCCGACAAGCGGTTAGCAACCTTACACCACTCACATACAGTACACATTAGAAGTTCTGCGTCCCCTCCGCCTGCCCCGAGCCCCTCTACCGCCTCGCCTTCCTCGCCTGCCACCTCGACCCCGACAAGCGGTTAGCAACCCTACACCTCTCACATACAGTACACATTAGAAGTTCTGCGTCCCCTCCGCCTGCCCCGAGCCCCTCTACCGCCCCGCCTTCCTCGCCTGCCACCTCGACCCCGACAAGCGGTTAGCAACCTTACACCACACACATACAGTACACATTAGAAGTTCTGCGTCCCCTCCGCCTGCCCCGAGCCCCTCTACCGCCTCGCCTTCCTCGCCTGCCATCTCGACCCCGACAAGCGGTTAGCAACCCTACACCTCTCACATACAGTACACATTAGAAGTTCTGCGTCCCCTCCGCCTGCCCCGAGCCCCTCTACCGCCTCGCCTTCCTCGCCTGCCATCTCGACCCCGACAAGCGGTTAGCAACCCTACACCTCTCACATACAGTACACATTAGAAGTTCTGCGTCCCCTCCGCCTGCCCCGAGCCCCTCTACCGCCTCGCCTTCCTCGCCTGCCATCTCGACCCCGACAAGCGGTTAGCAACCCTACACCTCTCACATACAGTACATAATATGTCACGTGGTAAAGCCCGACCAAAATAATTACAATCCTCGCCGGCGTATTAACGAATTTCATTGGAAATAATTTTGTGATGAATTTTGTTGCCAGTGCGGTGGCGCACTCAAAGCAGGTTTTTTCTTTTTCTAGAAAAGCTGTACAAAATTTAATTTTTAACTTACAGTGGCAAAGCAAATTATTGAAAGGAAATTCAAAAGTTATGGTATACAATATTAAACACAAATCTAGGCAAAATTTTGTACGTGTTTGAACTGAGATTTATTATATCTCCCTTTTACAGGCCACCATTCGAAGTCCTAGAAATCTGGCTGGAAAGTCTAGTGATGCATCTAACCAATCCAGGCCCCGTACCCCCCACCCTTCTCGCCGACATCCACCAATACGCGCACGGAGCCACAGAGCGCGGCCACGCCACGCCCGAGTGTTGCCACAACTGCGAGCAGTGCTGCCAACACAACATATTCTCCGCCGGACAGTGTTGCCAGGATAAAGAGAAGTGTTGCCCGTGTCAAAATTGTGGCAGCTGTGAGAGGTTGAGGCATATGCCGAGCAGGGTTAATAGTGTGGAGGGGAATGAGCCGGAATGTGGGGTCGTTAAGGTGAGATATTTTTCATGGTGGTTTAAAAATTTTCAAAGAAAAATAAAAATAATACTATTTCAATCAAAATTTTCTAATTTGCATTTTGTAACTTGTACTGACATGCAGAGGTGAAATTCTGTTTTAAATATAAAGATCTTGGAAACCTTAAATGTAGCAAAAAAAAGTAGCATGAATGAAGCACTGAATAGGACAGATTTTCTTTGTCTTCCTGTAAGATACCTGCCATATTGGGATTAAAGGCGTACGATAAAATTATATTTTGTCACGCGTGAAACCAAAATGCTACCCCCGTTGGTACTACTAAGTAAAAAACCACATTTAGGAATAATTAAATTTTTAGCTAAGCAACTTAAGGGGCTACCCGAGGCTAAGTGGCGCCGCCCTCTGTTAAAAATTAATTACTCGCGAAGTATATTTTTTTTCTAAAATCCGGACGGTCATTTTGAAGTTGGCGTGCTATAGGATATATAGGGGCCATAAACTGTATTTATTATAGTCCGCTGTAGTTACAGATAGAAAATTTGCCAAAAGTGGCCGTTTTTAGCAACTTTTCTATCTGTAACTACAGCGGACTATAATAAATACAGTTTATGGCCCCTATATATCCTATAGCACGCCAACTTCAAAATGACCGTCCGGATTTTAGAAAAAAAATATACTTCGCGAGTAATTAATTTTTAACAGAGGGCGGCGCCACTTAGCCTCGGGTAGCCCCTTAATTATTACACGCCATTTTTTCCTTACTATAACATCAAAAAACGGGACATGTTTTGCCTTTTTCCGAAAATCATCTACTTATATTATTCAAACCATCTTTCCAGTCGAAATCAAACGCCACAATCGAATCGGAGTGTCGGTCGAGATCCATAGCTTTGGGCAAGTGCGTATCGGCCAGTCACATCTGCCAACCACCGCGGCCCATAGTCACCATCACCAACATGAGCAGCTCCGCACACCAAGTGAGCCCCGGCTACATCCTGCGAGCCACCGACACACGCATCAACATCACTAAGGTACTATACCACTAGTCCACACCTCATACAACCCTCGCTCCATAGTCACCATCACCAACATGAGCAGCTCCGCACACCAAGTGAGCCCCGGCTACATCCTGCGAGCCACCGACACACGCATCAACATCACTAAGGTACTATACCACTAGTCCACACCTCATACAACCCTCGCTCCATAGTCACCATCACCAACATGAGCAGCTCCGCACACCAAGTGAGCCCCGGCTACATCCTGCGAGCCACCGACACACGCATCAACATCACTAAGGTACTATACCACTAGTCCACACCTCATACAACCCTCGCTCCATAGTCACCATCACCAACATGAGCAGCTCCGCACACCAAGTGAGCCCCGGCTACATCCTGCGAGCCACCGACACACGCATCAACATCACTAAGGTACTATACCACTAGTCCACACCTCATACAACCCTCGCTCCATAGTCACCATCACCAACATGAGCAGCTCCGCACACCAAGTGAGCCCCGGCTACATCCTGCGAGCCACCGACACACGCATCAACATCACTAAGGTACTATACCACTAGTCCACACCTCATACAACCCTCGCTCCATAGTCACCATCACCAACATGAGCAGCTCCGCACACCAAGTGAGCCCCGGCTACATCCTGCGAGCCACCGACACACGCATCAACATCACTAAGGTACTATACCACTAGTCCACACCTCATACAACCCTCGCTCCATAGTCACCATCACCAACATGAGCAGCTCCGCACACCAAGTGAGCCCCGGCTACATCCTGCGAGCCACCGACACACGCATCAACATCACTAAGGTACTATACCACTAGTCCACACCTCATACAACCCTCGCTCCATAGTCACCATCACCAACATGAGCAGCTCCGCACACCAAGTGAGCCCCGGCTACATCCTGCGAGCCACCGACACACGCATCAACATCACTAAGGTACTATACCACTAGTCCACACCTCATACAACCCTCGCTCCATAGTCACCATCACCAACATGAGCAGCTCCGCACACCAAGTGAGCCCCGGCTACATCCTGCGAGCCACCGACACACGCATCAACATCACTAAGGTACTATACCACTAGTCCACACCTCATACAACCCTCGCTCCATAGTCACCATCACCAACATGAGCAGCTCCGCACACCAAGTGAGCCCCGGCTACATCCTGCGAGCCACCGACACACGCATCAACATCACTAAGGTACTATACCACTAGTCCACACCTCATACAACCCTCGCTCCATAGTCACCATCACCAACATGAGCAGCTCCGCACACCAAGTGAGCCCCGGCTACATCCTGCGAGCCACCGACACACGCATCAACATCACTAAGGTACTATACCACTAGTCCACACCTCATACAACCCTCGCTCCATAGTCACCATCACCAACATGAGCAGCTCCGCACACCAAGTGAGCCCCGGCTACATCCTGCGAGCCACCGACACACGCATCAACATCACTAAGGTACTATACCACTAGTCCACACCTCATACAACCCTCGCTCCATAGTCACCATCACCAACATGAGCAGCTCCGCACACCAAGTGAGCCCCGGCTACATCCTGCGAGCCACCGACACACGCATCAACATCACTAAGGTACTATACCACTAGTCCACACCTCATACAACCCTCGCTCCATAGTCACCATCACCAACATGAGCAGCTCCGCACACCAAGTGAGCCCCGGCTACATCCTGCGAGCCACCGACACACGCATCAACATCACTAAGGTAATATACCACTAGTCCACACCTCATACAACCCTCGCTCCATAGTCACCATCACCAACATGAGCAGCTCCGCACACCAAGTGAGCCCCGGCTACATCCTGCGAGCCACCGACACACGCATCAACATCACTAAGGTACTATACCACTAGTCCACACCTCATACAACCCTCGCTCCATAGTCACCATCACCAACATGAGCAGCTCCGCACACCAAGTGAGCCCCGGCTACATCCTGCGAGCCACCGACACACGCATCAACATCACTAAGGTACTATACCACTAGTCCACACCTCATACAACCCTCGCTCCATAGTCACCATCACCAACATGAGCAGCTCCGCACACCAAGTGAGCCCCGGCTACATCCTGCGAGCCACCGACACACGCATCAACATCACTAAGGTACTATACCACTAGTCCACACCTCATATACCCATCATTTCAGCCTGTAGACGTCCACTGCTGGACTGCTGCCTCCCCCAAAGATCTCCACAACGATCGGTCCCGCGCTGCCCGCATCCAGCTCATATACCCGGCAAGTGGATAATGCAAGCGACATTTCGAATAACTACTGTAAAAAAGGGTTATTTAGAGAATTATATTTTGTATGTTTGTGATAATTTGCATGTTTGTGAATGAATTTTGAGCGCTAAATAAGCATCAACCTTGTGTTGTAAATTAATGTTATTTAAGATAACTTACAAATCTATCTATCGCGTAAAGACTCTTAAATATACTAAATAAAATTTGAATTTCGGATTTATACAAGAAAATAACTTTTTTTTTTCTAAAGTTACTGTTGAGAATAATTATATCCGATTCTAAATTGAAAGCAATAAATTTCAAAATCATCGACAGAATTCAAACTGGTATCGCTCACTTAACGGTTAAATGGTTGTTCCAGGTGGCGGACATAACGGAGTGGCTGGACCCCCCCCCGCCCCTGAAGCGCAGCAGCCCCGACGCGCACCTCAACGCACTGCCGCACGAACACAACAAGGCGCGCAAGGTGGACGACCAGGGAGCGGGGCAGCGCTTCCTCAGGAACCAGTCCGTCGAAGGTGAGTGCCTCTCATCATCACCTCATATACTCAGGAACACAACAAGGCGCGCAAGGTGGACGACCAGGGAGCGGGGCAGCGCTTCCTCAGGAACCAGTCCGTCGAAGGTGAGTGCCTCTCATCATCACCTCATATACTCAGGAACACAACAAGGCGCGCAAGGTGGACGACCAGGGAGCGGGGCAGCGCTTCCTCAGGAACCAGTCCGTCGAAGGTGAGTGCCTCTCATCATCACCTCATATACTCAGGAACACAACAAGGCGCGCAAGGTGGACCACCAGGGAGCGGGGCAGCGCTTCCTCAGGAACCAGTCCGTCGAAGGTGAGTGCCTCTCATCATCACCTCATATACTCAGGAACACAACAAGGCGCGCAAGGTGGACGACCAGGGAGGTGTGCAGTGCTTCCTCAGGAACCAGTCCGTCGAAGGTGAATGCCTCTCATCATCACCTCATATACTCAGGAACACAACAAGGCGCGCAAGGTGGACCACCAGGGAGCGGGGCAGCGCTTCCTCAGGAACCAGTCCGTCGAAGGTGAGTGCCTCTCACATCACCTCATATACTCAGGAACACAACAAGGCGCGCAAGGTGGACGACCAGGGAGCGGGGCAGCGCTTCCTCAGGAACCAGTCCGTCGAAGGTGAGTGCCTCTCACATCACCTCATATACTCAGGAACACAACAAGGCGCGCAAGGTGGACGACCAGGGAGCGAGGCAGCGCTTCCTCAGGAACCAGTCCGTCGAAGGTGAGTGCCTCTCATCATCACCTCATATACTCAGGAACACATGCCTCTTATCATCGAATTACTTCGCAGGTATGTGCAAGTTTCCTCACGATGTTCTTCACCGTAAGAGCGTCGAATCAACGCAACCTACAGTAGCCAGCACATGCGGTTGGAATTCCATATTGGTAGGGGTAAATTTCGTAGTGCCAGGCCCGGCACACTCCGCGCCAGAGCTCCAGAATGTACCTACGCCGGGCGGCCCCATATAATATGGCCAGTTAGTAGGAAAAACGCGCGCGCTTGTGACGACGATATTATTTATTCTGTGGTAATACGGACTCTCGCGGCGCGGTCTTAAGGTGCATTTTGTTTTAATACGAGCGCAACGACAAACGGTAGGCTAATATAGCCAGGGTCACGTTCGACGCGTTAGTGGCGTGGTAGCTAGAATTAAATTCGCGCGTTTGCTATCAGAGAGTGCGCCTTCTGTACCTAGTACTATTATCTATTCTGTGGTAGTACGAATGTCCAACCGCATGTGCTGGCTTCTGTGTATATTAATTCGAAAATAGAAATCACATTGGTACGTCCAGATGTAACTTGGGCCTTCAGAATATAGACAACGGCGCTAGCCAGGCCTTCGACACTCTTACTCTCCCTTCAGATAATCACAACCAAAAAGATAAGTTGTTACTTTTTACATTTGTTGAACAATGTACTATTATTTCTAGGTCTCGAGAGTAAGTTTAAACACGAGCTAGACGCGCCTTTACCATTCTGCCGGCACATCAGCATCCCAGACCATTCCGACGTCAAAAACATCAATGACAACGACTCAGACTCATCGGATGACGATCTAATAGACATGTGCAACTGGTATAGAAACGTCAGCTCATTCAAAAAACTCAACGACCCACCCAAAAATCCCCACCAAAGCGTCATCGCTGGAATAGTAAAAAAGGGGGAAAATTTACTCGCAAAAAAGTCGAGTTATGACGTCACAGATATTACGTTGAGGAATCCAGAATTGATGAAGAATGAGAGGAAGATACCTGAGGTGGATTGTAGGAGGTTTAACATAGATTATTTGACGAAAAGCCCTGTTATGGCTGAAGTCGTCAAAAACATTCCAAAGACGGTTGAGGTGCAAAAACCAGTAGAGAAAAGCAACTTTTTTACGAAGAAACTCCTATCTCCTAAACTTAGTCGGTTATTCAAACCTAATACTGGTGAAGTAGTAAGAAATAAACCAGAAAATGAAGAGGATAAGACAGAGAAATCTCGAAGCAAGTTCTTTATCCAAAGACCGGCATCGCCCGGTAACATATATCGCTCCTCATACAAAGTCAGGCCTATAGCAGATGGCGATAGAAAGATTAACATGGATAAACCAGAAAGCAATGTATTAAAAAGCGATTTAAAACTGGCCAGCATGGGAAAACCTATGACGCCTATATTCAGAAGACACATTCCAAACGAAAAACCGGATTTCGCAGACGGCCGTTTCAGCTACCGAGATCGCCGCCCAAAATACGATTTAAAAACACAAGAACCAAAGTTCGTCGATGTCGGACGAAACAGGATCAAAGCACCGATACATTCCCTCGAAAAGACAAAACTGACTCCTCATTTACGGAGCACGCAAACCCAGAACATTCCGGCTTTGGCCACTGTCCCTGAGAAAAAACATAATGTTGACACGAATGTGGTAAAACGTAGGGAACCAGGCATTTCAAGAAGTAACTACGTCAGTTTGGCCAACTTGAAGATAAACAGTAAAAAAGATATGGACAAAACAGTGGATGAGAAATCTAGAAAAGGTATCAATGACAGTTCTCCCATGGAACGAGTCATTTAGGTGTTAAAGAGAGAATGGGCTCAATTCCAGAGTGGCCGTTAAAATGTCTAATTTTAATTAGGTGTCGCTAAACCACTTTGCAATTCTACGGGAACTGTCAAATTCAACTGACATCGCTAATTTTGATCTGACGTTCCTTATTTTAGACAATCCATAGACAATCAATTCAACTTAACTTTATCTGGCCAAACGCAATTCTGTGTATGCAATTTTTACGCGTAAAATCGCTAATCTGACTAACCTTAGCGGCGATTAAAATAAATATTATGATTAGGTTGTATGGCAAGGATATAACTGGACTTTTTCATCAAAATGACATGGAAAAACATCAACTTTAACTCAACTTAGACAATTTAGCAAGTCGCTTAAATCCTGTTAAATTTAGTTGGCTTGGCACCGTAGAATAGCACTTGTGGATTTAACTAACTAAAACTAGTTAAATTTTAGACATTTTAATTTTAAGTTATTTAGACGGTGGACGCGTGGAATTGAGACCAATATGCGATTGTGGTTGACTTTTTTACTATAAATTTTTACAAATATATACTACATAAAGTAAATATTTTATAATAATGCAGGTTTTTACGTATTGTAATTATTGCGTAATATTGCGCATGATTTTTTTATCTAGTTGCCAATACGAATTTTTCAATATTTATTAATTATGTCACTGATTAAAGTTTTCATCTATAACTTTCATCTATCCATATCTTTCTGTCTTAATATGTAAAATATCTGCGTTAATAGCTTTTCTAAGAACTTTGAATATAAAAGTTTTTATATTATATACTCAACTCAATATTATATGTAATTAATTAATTTGGTCAACCACAGTCCCTTTTCAAGTATACTATAATCTTGCCATGTTAAACATGTATATTGATATTATATACAATTGTTGATTTGTTAAATGTACTTAGGTAATCATTTGATAGTTTAGAAGCAGGTTTTAAATGCTTTTTTATAATTACAGTTAACCATGTAACATTCTTACGCGACGCGACACGAACAGGACTCCTGATTATTATTATTAAATAGTTTACTAAAAAATGAACTATTTGCATATATTCCGCCAAAATAAATAATTTGTTGGCATATTTTTTGACTTCAACAATAACTTCTAAAGCTAAAAACTACACAATACCACGGAATTCTTTGTCACTTTATAATATATTTTTTACTACGGTTACTGAAAAACCTATTTATTTTTTCTTGTCGTTTAGTACCGATTTTTTCATGATTGAGCCTGGTAACGACGTTTAGCAAAATCGCTTACCTGTATTGTGACGCAATATTATGGGTGCTTTGGAGTAGAATTTTGGGTACATTTCACTATAACACGTGTGTCAAAAATATTCTGGAGTTAGATACGTAATTTGAAATCTTGTGGAGAAGGAACAGCTATGTAATGCAATAAGTCGTCAGAGAGTTATAAATTTGTAAATTACAAACGCTTGCATCTTTTTTTTTGACGCCAAATTTGAAGCAAAAATAAGTCGGCTGTCGTTTTTCAGTATATGCCACAGCAAATCTCTTCGTACGCTTTTGTGTCAAAACAATTAAAGCCCGACCATAGAAATAAAAAATCTCGCCATATGGCGGAAATTCAATTGAACTAATTTTATAGCCATAGTCGTAAAAATATACACGTGGCGCCCCCAGACCAGATTTTTATTTCTTTGGTCAGGCTTTGCAATGGAGGCGTTTGTAATAGGCTATTTGACTGGTTTTTAAAATATTTTTTTTATTATTCAGTAGAGTTTGTGGATCCCAGTAATAGTTGTATTTTTTAATTCTGGTACAAATTTCCTGAAAAATATCAAAATAAAAATTCAATATTTAAGTAGCGCGCCAAAACGCTACTTTGACAATATGGCGTCGCAATGGCATCGGTGACGTCACTAGCCAGTACTACTACTACAAGTTGCTTAAGTAGAAAACGATGTTTACTGGCTAGTGACATATATCCTATACCCGACCAAACAGGAGCGTTTTGAGTCACGTGACAAACGCCAAAAAAAATACATTTTTATTTACGGATTTTTACATAAATTAATTATTATTTTCAACTTCCCATAGTAAATATCCATTTAGGTGTTCGAGCCTTTGCTTGACCCACTTGTGAGATTACCCCCCCGAATTTTGCGCGTTTGCAGTGTGAATTTACCCTCTATATGTATGTTTTGGTCACGTGACCGATGTTCACCGAGTCGCCGCCATCGCCGGTCGACGATTGCTTGTCAGTACGTCTTCGAATTTTGTCGCGTGCGCAGTGTGATAAAAGAAAATATTATTATTCATAATTATTTATTATTATTCATAATTTACTTTATTGGATTGAACTTTATCGAGCGTGAAAAATATAAGGTAAGAATCTTTAAATTCTAAGAACAGTATATTTTAAGATTGTAGTGCGAATTTTAAGAATGGTGAAGAAAATACGCCTATTGTAGGCGGCCTGCTTATAGTGAATGCCCGCTCCTCGGACGGCAGACTCACTAACAGCATTCTGTATATCCGCGTCATCCGCGTGGATCAGCCGTTTAACCTTGTCGGCTACCGGCGTCCACGTGGACCAGCCGTCAGGCCCTGTCGGCTGACGGCTGCGCAGCCGACGTGTCGGCTACCTACAGAATTCAAACGCAACGTTTGATTTGTTTACCCATCGACTATTCATGGGTCGCTGCAGACCACGTGGGCTGCGCAGACGGCGTCATCTACCGCCTTTTAGGGCTCTGCAAGCCATACTTATATTTTATTAACGATAAGTTTTGATCTATTTCAGATCATGACCGAACCAAGAACGACCTTGGGTTCATTAACCTCTTGGGAACCACCTCCTGATGAAGAGCAATTCTTTAAAAATATGATCGATGTCCTGGATGAGTATTACCCAGAAAATTGGGCGAATTGGGAGATAAATGATGTCAGCTACGAAGACTTGTTTGGCGATAATATATCTTCGGACGACGAAAACCGCCTGAGATTTGCCATACCTACAGTTCACATGGCTCAAATCTTTAACAGTTCATCTTTAAGTGAACGGAAGTATAAACTTATTAAGCGGACCATGCTCAGATGGCCTCTGGGAAGAGCACTCATTTACTCGCCACTTAGTACGATGAAGAAAATTCACCCAACGGACGCGTTCAACGGGTTCGCAGAGCACTTACTTTCTTTGAAGAGGCACTTAATTTCGAGGCATGAGGCTGCCACAATGCTGAGAAATGTCACTGACCCAAATATTTCGCCGTCGTCCCCATCTATTGCTTCTTCAAGCCGCACTACATCCCACGTCAATCCTACGTCGAGAAAGAGACCTCATAGTCCGGAACCTTCTACGAAATTCGAAAGCTTCATGGAACAGCAAAATAAAATCCTAGAACAATTACTCAGCGTTTCAAAACAGCAAACCGACTTATTAACGCAAAACGTCTACAATGACTCCACTAATAACTCTGAGACGGCGGAATCCGTGGATAATAACTCCGGGGAATGGAGAGCACCAGACATAGCAATCGAGCCTCCTGAAGGTCAAGAAAATGTCACACCATCACAGGAAGAAGACGAATTCTTCGATTTCTCTCCAGAAACTAAAGAGACCGAGGCAAAAATAGGTAAAGCTGAGGAGGATTTAGTAAAGCAAGGCATGCATTGCCAAAGACTCGGAGAATCTTCGTGGCAAAACATACGTTACGCTGATGTGCAAAAGCAATTTCAGGCTTCACCAGTATTCACGAATTTGAAGGTCAATAGCAATCTAGCTACTGTTACTCCTAACTGGCAAACAATAGCTTTGCTCGAGAAGATGGACGTATGCCTAGGAGCCATCACACATGGCCTCCTACAACAAAGAAAACATTTCCAGAACATTTACAGCACCGCTTCCCCAGAAATCAAGGGCTACATTGGCAAGAATTTCTTAGCCACAGATTCTCCTTTTCGGCGCACTTCAGACTCACTTCTGCAATATACCTGCGGCAAGAGAGCGGAAATTATCCAACAACGCCGTTCGGTCTATAAACCAACTAACAAAACATTGTGTGAACTTCTTCACTCCATACCTCCTTCCAATACACACCTCTTCTCGGAACCGCAATTGTCGGAACTTGTTAAGGAACAAGGAGGAGTCAACAAATTTTTTCCCACCCGAAGGCAATTTTCGTCCGGCGCGTCCAAACCCAGAAATCAGTCCAAAGGGCCCATCAGCCACGAACGCAAAGACAAGCCAAGACCCGCTGATAGAAAAGCAACTTTTCGAGCGCCGGAACAATCGAGGAAGAGATCGTTTACAGCAACAACGACGTCCGGAAAATCAAAAAAGTCTAGATTCGAAGGAAAAGCTAGACAATAAAAATCCAGTTAATTTTAAAGCAGGCCAGGTAAGCGAACATCTGCAAGCTTGGGAAGATCTAGGAGCCTCCCCCGTCATACTATCAATCCTCTCAGGTTACAGAATCCCTTTCGTTCGTTCACCCCCACTGAAAAAATTTGATACCGACTGTGAGAGATTCGCAGTGAAAGCTTCTCCTGATATGTGTTTAGAAATCAAGAAAATGATCGAATCTGGGGCGATTGAAACATGCTCAAGTAGCTCTGGATACCTATCACCCATGTTTTTGAGGAAAAAGTCAGACGGTTCCAATAGGCCCATATTTAACCTTCAGTTACTAAACCAATACCTTGTCCCTCATAAATTCCATCTGATAAATCATTATAAGATACCCTTATGCCTTAAGCAATCTGACTTTATGGTAAAAATTGATTTGTCGCAAGCCTATTTTCATTTGCCTATAGTCAAACACCACAGACGCTTTCTAGCTTTTAACTTTAATAAAACCATTTTCCAAATGACTTGCCTTCCTTTTGGGTTGGCTACTGCTCCATACATTTTTGCAAAGGTAACTAACTGGATCGCAAATTTTTTTAGGGACAAAGGCATCAGAGTCACCGTTTACTTACATTTACAACTACCCGACGGAAAGATCACGAAATGCGTCAACTTAATCAAGGATACGCTAAACAATCGTTCATGGACGTGGTGGCTAGCAAAAGTCCTGCTCGGAAATCTGAACTTTGCCTGTTTCATAGTACCGCTGGGAAGACTTCACTGTCGCCAGATTCAAATAGCAGCCAACAAACTCCCCATGGCTCAATAGCACAAGAGATTTCCTTTGCCAAGCGATGTTGCAATAGAATTGAAATGGTGGCTGGCAAATATAACACAGTCGTCTCCAATTCATCAAAAGGGAGCATCAATTTTCATTACTACAGACGCAGCAAAAAAGGGGTGGGGGGCGACAGTAGGGAACACCAAACTGAGTGGTCTTTGGGACAGCGACCAAATACATTGGCACAGCAATCAAAAAGAACTCTGGGCCGTGCTCGAAACTTTGAAGCGAATGGGTCATCTGCTACAGAACCAATCAGCAATGATACAGTCGGACAACAGGACCGTTGTGGCTTATATTACCAAACAAGGAGGCACCAAGTCTCTGAGCCTGCTTCACATCACTCAAAAAATCTTAGATCAGGCCAGCAAACACCGAATAAATCTGTTGGCTCGATACCTTCCCGGGAAGTACAATCTATCAGCAGACAGCCTGTCGAGATCAAAAGAACTGCCCGAGTGGTCATTAAGCCAGGAGATATGTCAACGGGTATTCAAGATGTGGGGCAAGCCAGAAGTAGACCTGTTTGCAAGTGCTCAGTCTGCAGTCGTACCTCGCTATGTGAGCGAGGATGCCAGAGACCACAAATGTATCTTCGTAGATGCCTTCAGCCAGTCGTGGAACTTCAAAATAGGTTGGCTTTTCCCTCCACCAGCTCTCATTCCGCGTGTCCTAATACACCTGTCACGATGCAAAGGAACTTACCTTCTTGTAGCTCCAAAATGGGAGAGGACATTCTGGAAGGCAGAATTAATGCAGATAGCCTTAGATCATCCGTTCGAAGTCCCAGACTTACACAAGAATTTAATAGATTTGAGGACAGGCCGTCCCCCTCCTGCAATAAAGGACATGTGTTTGCAGGTCTGGAAGGTACGGGGTGGTCTAGGCTTGTAGAAACTTGGACAGAAGAAAATCAGAAACTTATAGAAAAGTCCTGGCGTGCTTCAACTTTGAAAACCTATGGTCCGATCTGGTCGCGCTGGAAAGCATGGTCTAGGCTAAATAACATTCGACCCGACAGACCAAACCCGGAGGACGTATCAAGATATTTGTGTCACCTTTATCATGACATCAAGTTAGCGGCTAGATCCATTGCCCTACATAAGTCGGTAGTCATCACCTTCGCCAATCCAGAAAAAAGCGTTTCTTTAAGCAGTCATCCTCTCGTAAAGCAAACGCTAAAAGCAATCTCCAATATCCGCCCACCACCTGTCAAGCCGTTAACATGGGAAGTAGGACAACTTATAGATTTCCTTAACAAATACGAATTCGACAGCAACAGCCTATTTCAAGTGTCCCGACACACAGCTGCCCTCTTGCTCCTGGCCTCGGGACGCAGGATTCACGATTTAACTCTGCTGGACATAGGACCTAACTTCTTTGAAGCTCACTCCAATCATCTCGTTTTCTGGCCACAGTTTGGATCAAAGACTGATTCACCTACCTACCAGCAATCAGGGTGGAAACTGTGTAGAAACGAAATCATTAAACTAGACGTAGTTCATTGGATTACCAAACTGATTGACATCGGAAGTAATAGACGTTCTGATAAAACCTCACGTTTATTTATTACCACAAGAGGGGAGGTCAAGAAAGCTTCAAGAGCTATTATTTCCGGTTGGATTCGCAACTTATTTAAGGCTGCTAATATTGCAGCTCCACCTGGTAGCTTTAGAGCGGCAGTTAATACCGACAACTGGATCAATAGAAACCTCAATCTAGACGAGGTACTTTCTAGAGGAAATTGGAGGAGTAAGGATACCTTTTTGAAACATTATTTCAAAGTAGTCCCTCAAAAGAGTATGATGCCCAATCAAACGCATCTAAGTGAATCATTTACGCCTGTTTAAAAATTACTCTTAAGTTCACTTTAATATTTTGTTTTTCATTTCCGTTTGTAAACCTAATTAACACTACAAAATGTTTGTCACAATTTAAAATTACATTTGATTTAATTTATCATTGTCTTTATTTCATACATTATTACCCTCATATACATATACCTTACCTACACAGTACGTCTTGCCATCGCCGGCAGAATATAAACACTTCTCACAAGTGGGTCAAGCAAAGGCTCGAACACCTAAATAGAACCGTTTTCCCCCCGAAGGGTAGAAAACGGATATTTAGGTTTCAGCCGAAGCTTGACCCACTAAAATTTCATTTCTTGCCGGCTTGTGAGAGTACTGACAAGCAATCGTCGACCGGCGATGGCGGCGACTCGGTGAACATCGGTCACGTGACCAAAACATACATATAGAGGGTAAATTCACACTGCAAACGCGCAAAATTCGGGGGGGTAATCTCACAAGTGGGTCAAGCTTCGGCTGAAACCTAAATATCCGTTTTCTACCCTTCGGGGGGAAAACGGTTCTATTTTTAAACTTACATTACATACTGATTACAGTAATTAACACTTTATTTTTCGCATTGTCAAATAGCCTATTTGCCGAATTATACAATTTACTGATGTCACACAAGTAACGCTTTCCTACTCGATACAAAACTGTCTGTTCTATACCTGTAGTTAGTGCAGCGCCTTGATATAAAGCTTCGTCAATTGTTTCGCTTAATATCAATAGAGTATAGCGTTTTAGCTATTTGATACTGTGTACACATGTTACGAATTAGGTATATAACACTTCAACTATATTATACGGAATCACGTTTATATCTGTTATATTTGTATACAAAATTGTATTACTGTAAAATTGCTCGCAATACTTACCTATCTATACTGTTAGACCTTTCCTTATAATCCTAGAAGTAATTTTGTGCCATTTAGGAAAGTTACGTAGGTTGCATTGGAAAGCCTGCTCCACTACCCATCTGTTTTTGAAGCATCTTTTTCTATTTTAAATTATAATATAGCGTCCAGTTAAATCAGAAACTATGATCAAAATACTGATAGTATTAAAAACCTATTTTTATCAATATCGATCATATTGACCTGTACTGTATTAAATCACCAATAAGAGAGCATTCCACGGAGATGTCGCTTACGTGACTTAATTGTATTGTTACTCGCAGGCCTGCAGGGGTATTTGGCCTCCTTTTCTTAGTCACCACTACTAAAGCCTCGGTCACACACAGCGATTAGTCGCTGCGAATAGACACTCGCAGCGAGTACTCGCTCAGTGTGACAGGGCTATTCGCTGCGAATTCCATACTGACCGTCTTCATTTTCAGTCGCAGCGAATGCAATCGTAGCGACTATTCGCTAAATGTGACCGAGGCTTAAGAGGTGGTCTGTTGTCTATGGAAAGCCAGCCAAGAAATGAGAAACCTCGCCATATTGCGGAATTTCATTGAAACTAATTTTATAAGGGAAATTGTTGCCATAGTCGTAAAAATATACACGTGGCGCCCCCAGAGCAGGTCTCTTATTTCTTTGGTCAGCAGACTCCTTATAATTATAGAAAGACGGATTTTGGTTACAATAACGTATCACTTAAAGGACAAGAAATTGATTTTTCCGTGGAATACCCCAATATAGTTTTAAGATTTATTTTCGAATGATTTTTATATTGTAATTTAATTATTAATTCATTAACTTATGTGCAAGTTTATGACGTTTTCGACGCTTAGTTTAAGTTAGATTTGCCGAAGTCTGATTTTTATGACGCAGGGTGCCATTTGAATATATTATAAATTGGATATGGTTTGAATTCAAATTGATAAAATAGTGACTTATTACGACACAAAAGATTAAACAAAAATAAATAAAATTGGTAGCACTGGTTACCAAGGTAATCAAAATATTATACATTGTGAAATGTCCGCAACATAGTAATAGTACTGAATAGTAATCATGAAACTGAACAACTTTTCTTAAGGAACATAGGTTGAAATCTCTCTTTGTTTGTCAGGACAGATTCTCAAAAAGACAGATTATCTTAAAAACAGATTCTCAAAAGGACATATGCTTATAAAGACAAAGTACAGTTCAACTGATAAGAATTCAACTTGTCATAAAAAGTGGGCGGTCAGCTTAGACGACAAATTGATTTTTAATTTTTCAGATTTCGACCTATGTTCCTTAGGGAATGTTGATCATTTCCATGAGTATTACTACTACGTTGTTGCGGATAAACAAATTTACGGTGTATGTGGTGTTATTGCTATTAGCAACGAATTTAATACTCTTTTGTGTCGTACTAATAGAATAGGGGAATAGTATGATTTAATATTATTTTTATCAATAAACATATATTATGTTTTTAAGACTACTGAAAGCCAGTTAACCAATAATATTATGGTGATTCTATAAATATGGATCTGTAAAAGTAATCTCGTAATACCTTTTTGGTTTAACTTTTGCTCATGGTGTTTTAGTACTTTATCTGTGATACATTTTGTTTGTAAAATGTTGCAATAATATTCGTATTAGTAGTTGTCCGTGTAATAGTAAGTACATAGTATCGTTATGGGGTATTGGGTGTTACTTCATTGATTTAAACCTTAACCAAGGCAGTGGCCACTACGCCACCTTAATTTTAACCTTATACCCTAAACATTAAGTCGAAAACGAATGCATTTTATAAAGTTGTTTTGCCTTATAAAGAGTTAATAAAGGTACTAGTTGTATTGTAGCGCGTCGCACTTGAGACTGATAAAGATGTGTGATTTTCTAATCACGACCTTATTCTCTCGTATTTCCATTGCTACCGGAGGAGCGACGACGCGCTAGAATTGAAAAAGTAATATGATTTTTTTTATGAAGTAACATTCTGTATGATATAAGCAGTATTTTATCAAATGCTTGGGCGAGTGCGATGACTGTGAATATATCTTTGGTGTGCTACAATCAGATATTGTGGAAGTAAATCGCCTTTTAGTTAGTTAGGAGGAAACTAAATGGGAAGTTATTTTTTATCCTCAGATTTTTTTTTGGTAATTATTCACTTTATTCTATGAAGTCCCATATAAGTTTAGAAATGGAGTGAAAAATATCAATTTTGATTTTCATTACTTTCTATTCTGATTGATTTGTCCTGGTGCCATTGACAAATTGAAAAATAAATCTAAATGATGAAATATTGATTATAAAATAAATAAATTTATCTGTGTATGTTTGCAATTTCGCACTTGCCCCGGCCGTTAGTTTTAGTTGAAGTATTATAGTGTAACACATTAACAGCAATAACAACGATATTTTCCGTCTCTACATTCCGCATGTAACGTCTACATTTTGTATTTGTTTACCAAGTACAAATTAATAAAGAAATATATTCGATACTATTTCGACTTTTATTTATCAAATTATTTTTCTTTTATGTAACTTACTGAAAAAATATATTTTAATAAGGATTATTTTACAAAAATCTAAATAAATATAAGGTTGGAAAAAGAATTTCTTCGTCTCAATTAGTTTTCAAGTTCTTTGAGTTGAGACTGCCAATAAGCTTTGTAGGGAAGGGGTCTTCTTCTTCTTCGAGTCAATGGTCAAGAGATCATATTTGTTTTGCCCAGTACTCCGCAACAGAAACGGCGCAATCTGTTGCCCCAGACAGATCCTTCTTGGTGCAGTTGGCCGGACACAAAGGGCATGAAAGAAGGTGCGCCATGGTCTGCCGGGGGGCTCCACAGTCGCAGCTTGTGCAGGATTGGTCAATAAAGCCCGGATTTAGCTATGTTAACTCTGCAGCGGCCGACCTGGGTCGCAAGCGAATTAATGACTTCCAGGTCGGCCACTGCATGTTGTGACCCGGGGGCAGGCTCTCGGCTGGTTTGATAAATTCTACCGGTACTGGCCTCTTTGCAGACCATAGACGCTCCGTCTCCCCTGCTGGAGGGAAGGGGTAATGTTTCAAAATGACTATTAATATATCTAATAAAAAAAAACACGTATTTGTATAAACACAGAACATTTTTTATTCAAATAAAACAATTATTTTTTACTGGGGCTCTAAGTATCACTGTATGTAAATACGTACACAAAAATATTCGACATAAATTGAGGGCTATTTTCTCCACAACAGTAGGCAGTAGGTATTACAAAGTTAAATCACTAAAAACACTACATTTTGTAGATAGGAATAAAGATACTGTTCGATATTGTCATAGTTGGACATAAGAGTACTTGGATCAACATGCACAGCAAAGATCATAGCCACGGTGTAAGAACCGCGCTGTTGGCGAATAGTGAAATGAGCAAGTTGACGATGCTAGTCAAAGAAAAGCCTGCCTGACCAAAGAAATAAAAAACCTGCTCTGGGGGCGCCACGTGAATATTTTTACGACTATGGCAACAATTTCCCTTATAAAATTAGTTCCATTTAAATTCCGCAATATGGCGAGGCTTTTTATTTCTCTGGTCGGGCTTTACATTACGTGGCAAACTTGCAGTCGAGTCTGAACACAACACGCAGTAGCGGCATATACTCCGCACTTATTTATTTATTTGTAATATAACATCACTTACGCACTCCCCCGCCCGCTGCGCCGCACCGAGTGTTTGTACGATAGTGTGCGTTCAGTCACGTTCAGTGTTCAGAGAGGACCAAAGTTTGGCGCGATCTGTAATGGCTTAGCAAATACTGAAATGATATAATACATGCTCAGTCAATGGTTTTGAACTACATAGTTTCCCAAACAAACTTTACTTAGTAAAGAAAAATTCGACATTCCCACACGAAATTGTTTTTAATTCTAGAAAGATTTTCTCATCTGTTCAGATCCATCAACTGATACTTGTCTTCTTTTAGTGTTTGCAAAGTTTTCACTTACACCATGTACTGTACTCAAGTGGATCATTATTAATTATTATTATGAAGATAAATGGAGCTGAGAGGATGGCATTTGGACCAAAGTTCAAAGTATTATTTTTAACTTTAGGATACATATTTACATCACTTAGTTAAATCAGTTACATATTATTTTCTGGCGAGTTCAAAATTTGGGCTGTCTTCTGTGGAGAAGAACTAGCCCGGAAGAAACTCCACAGACGTTGCATCTTTTAACAAAATTATAAATCATCATTTTGCATCTCAAGTGCGGACGATTACAAATTTATTTGCACTTGTTGTACTCTCATTATTAGTTGTAGAGCGGCAGCAAAACCAACTCTGCAATACAAAGGTATCTTTGCCACTTCGTTGTCCTTTCGCACAGTTCGAAATGGGTGCGCTCTTGGTTGCAAATGAACTTGGTAATCACGTTAACTTGACATGAAGTAGGTACTGAAAAGGACATGGATTTTTTTGGTCTTTTATTCACAGAAAAATCTAACCACTATATAGAAAAAATATATAGATTCTAGACATAAAACTGAGTCCACATGTCCAGTTGTGGAATTTAAGTGCCCCCCATTTAGGAGATATTAATTTTTTTCAATGTGAAAAAGTTGTCCACTCAGCAAGTCTATAAAACGCACCTGCCACTACCTATCTCTTTCTAACACCTAGCTAAGGCTACTCTTGTCTTCTCTTTCTTGCAAAATAGTTACTAAACCGCGAAAACGATTTATTCTGTATTCAAAACTTCAAAAATGAGCATAGCATGTGCTGTAAATGTCTCGCATAGTGTCACTGAAAATCGTTTTCGCGGTTTAGTTAACTATTTTAATAACCTTGTAAGAAAGAGAAGACAAGAGTAGCCTGTACCGACCCGCCCCTAGCCTAAAAAGACAATGAAATGTTTTGGAGGTCTTTCCTTAGCGTAGAAAGCACAATAATAAAATTTTCCTAAAAATCTCTAAAATCGAATAATTAATCTCAAATACATAGAACTAAGTTGTAAAGGGCTTATTATAATCAAATATGTTCAATACAGGTCGAATGTAACAAATAGAAAACCTTTTGGAAATTTACCTTTTTACTTTATACGTTCCTGTATTGAATTGAAATTTCCTAAGTACTTTATACGTTCTTGTAATGAAATCAGCCGATTCCTTAATAACTTCTGAACTAAAATAGATAGCGCAATTCTGATTACTGATTTGGAATCAGGATAAGCGACACTATCTAAATTATGAGTTTGAGCAAGTTTTTATATTTTTGGCCGCGCACCTTCGTTTCGTGTCGTCCGTATATATGGTGGTGAGAGCGTCGGTCAGTAGCACATAGCGAGGGCCGATGTCGAAAAGCATGAAAAATACTTAGTAAAAGATAAGTATGAAAACGCTCTGGGATTGGGCTAGAAATAGTTCAACTCTCAAAAATATGTGAAAATTTGCTATTTTCAGAGTGCTAGGCGTTGTTTGCGAAATTTGCGTCTTTCGTCGGGATTACGGTCTCAGTACGATTGTCGACGTCCTAAACGCTTAGAAGGTGGTAGATAAGTTTCTATGGGTGTTTGGAGCTTGACCCAGGTGTTGGCAGACATTAGTATATAATTATAGAAAGTGCACGATTGCTAGAGTTTGGGTGTTTGCAAGTCATTCCTATCTTACAACCATGATGAGTATAAGTCGGTCGAAAGATAGACTCGCATCAAAATATAATATTTCTAGGAAAAACTTCTTACACATCGTCGCCCGCGGTGGAAGCTTAGACTTCCCTAAAACTTTAGTAAATCACGCCGACGCCGAATAGAGACTTCATCTTGTCTGACGCTTGAAGACGAGGTGTTTCTGGACTATCGTAGGTTTCCAATTAATCAAAGTATTTAGGTCTGCATGGAGAAAGTGAAGTTGGCTGATTCATTAGTTTGTGATGAAGCTTAGACGATGTACAACTTCCATGTTATTCCTATATACTGGATTGGAGACGTACACCAGTCTTCCTCCAAGGCATATCGTCTGTGGAGAGGCTTTGAGAATGAATGGCTGTGGAGAGAAAACGCGATGTTGGAATAGCGTAGCTAATCTTAACATGCAGTAACATTAGGTTCTTCGGAATCTATTATACGATGTTCCCGTATACAGTTGCCGTTACAGTATGGTAGAGAGGCCGGCTTATTCAGCTATCGTCTCTTTATGGACTGACGTTCAAGAAGCTAGGAGGTTATATTTCTATATGAACTCCTACTCGAACGCTTAGCGGCCCACCTTGGTGGAAAGCTTGGATTGGCTTCCATAATTGCTAGACGTGTGTGGTCTTTAAACATACCCAAATTATATCATATTCCCTATACAGGTAACAAGCGTTTGCCGTGGTGGGAGCTCGTAGACTACGGTCATCTTATAACGTTCAGGCTTTGTACTCCATTGTAAGCCCTGATACGTATGGTTCCAAACCATTTTAGCGAGCGCCTACCTCGGTAGCTTGTCGACTACGGTCGCAACGAACAGGTATTGGTTCGCCATGTAAGCCCTGCAACAATCGGACTCACAATCCGCACCAATCGACCTCGGTCGCACCGGGAGATCAGATGGCATTGTCCTTTGGGATAGAGATCTTCGTAAGGGCGGGCTACGGCCTGCCCTTTTCTTTCACTTGAAAAAATATATATCTATGTATGTTTTAGTGGATTTGAGCCTCCGAGACCTGATATTCCCGGTGCGGTGAAAGGAATATTGTATGAATAGCAGTATCATTAGAGAGACTATACGACAGTATTCTAGAGGCGTTTGAGTTACAATTGTTGATGATGTTGCGACTGGTAAGTGTATTGGCACACGCTTACTGGGAATTTTGTCCATTTAGAGATATATAGTAAGTGTATTGGCACACGCTTATCGAATTAAAGGATTAGAAGATGAGGGAGCGGTTTGCAGTCTAGCGACTGATGAATGGCTTTTCTTGTTGATAGTCCTGCCCAACCCATTTTATAAACTTTCATATATTATTCACAACTGACGTTGGTAGTTCTTATTAGGATAACAATGTTCAGGTATCAGACAGAATTTAGCCCGCTGTTTACAATAGAGGCATTGAGAACGGAAACACTGTGATATCTAAAAGAAAATGGGATATTACTCACAAGGCGTAGAACGGATCCTACCCTAGACGATTACAAAGGCCAATTAGATAAAATATAAATAGAGTAGAATTCCTGCGAAGGGATTTTATTTATTTTATATTTTTAATAGAGGACAGGTGCAGTTACAATTTGGTGCCGTGACCAGGATGTTTATTATCTGATAGATGGTACACGGAACGGCACAGGCAAATTGAGAAATGAGTAAGAGGTGGCGAAAGCCACAATTTGTTGCTTGTGAAATGGAAAGATATCGTACAGTGTGGAAGTTTGAGATGCCAAAGTATTTAGCCGGGTTTCGATGTGTAGTGAGCTGATGGTTTTCGGTTTGCAGCATGTTGGGACTGCAGGTTAGAAGTAACAGTGAGGAAGTTGTAATTCTGTATAATTAAAACCGCAAACATTGATGAAGAGAGGGAAGTTATAGAGATGGCTCTAGCAAAAACATTAGGTTCGGCCAACGGATGGACATGCATCTTTCGAGGCAGACTAGTGACGATGTATTTCGTAGAATTAGATAGTGTCGATAGATGAAGTTGGAGACTCCTAGTCGAATCCTAGATGTTGAAATTGAGATTATGAAGGCATAATCCTGTGCAGAAGCACAAAACTTGTAAAAACTGGGGGCTGTTAGTTCTCTTAGAAATCAGAAGGATGGGGGCTGTCTGGAAGATCTAAAGGCGGGGGGCTGCTGGGATCTAAATGATGCTTAATCTTATACTGGAATTTAAAAGCACATTGAATGATGGGTCAGACAGGAGACATATGTGAAACGATGGTCTCAAGTTTAGATAGACAATTTTTAGGTGAAGTTTATCGGCATGATAATTTGATAAACTGTTAGATGTGCTAACCAATAAGCTGAGATCAAAGGTAGCACTGAAGTAGAATAGATTGTAGGGAAGATAAGGGAATATGAGGTAGGCTAATTTACTTTAGGTTTTTCGATGTTAGATTACAGATGTTAGGATAGGGAAAAATCATTTTGAGCGCTTGGAGATGAGTATTGAAACTCTTATGATATGAGCGATAACAGGGAATGTTGTGTGCGTGTGGACGATCAAGGAGGTCCACGCTTTCTGAGCTTAGAATCTCTGTCTACAGGATAGAAGAGATGCGGAGAAGGCCGCTGTGGATAAATGTTGTAACAAAAACGAACCTCCAGGTGAGGATTGGGATTACAGACATAAGACAACATTCAGGCTTTACAGAGTGTTATCGAGTATTGTTCTCTAAGACTGAGTTTAGCAGGTTTGTTGTCAAAGCCGAGATCGTTGTGTTGACTGAATTGAGTTTCACAGGTGCAAGCGTTTTGTTGTTGTTAGCACTGTCATGGGGGTCGACTTAATCACTAGGTAGCGAGATTTGATTAAGTGGGGAGGAAGCCTTATGGGTTTTGAAAAGTATTGATAATCTAAGATTGTCATGTTCAGCAGATCGAAAGGATTGACTTGGTTTGGTTGATCTGGGAAGAGTGGAAATTCCCGTGTCACAGGAGCTTTACCAACCTCCCTTGTCATTTCATAGGCCGCCGCCTTTGGATGACTGGTCTAGCCACTGTAAGACAGATCTTGCTGCAGAGTGGACTTGCAAGAAAATTATAAAATTTATTGTGGATGCAGACATTAATGAAGCCGTGGTGGTGGAATTAGACGCAGGTCTACTCGGTTTCTTTTTCTACACATTTTCGGTAAGCCTAGCAAGTCTATCACAGGGGTTTAAGTACTCGTCTGGATCAGGCCTCTTCCGGTAGAATAGCGATGCATAGAGACCAAGTTCACCTTAACCACAATGAGTTTTATGATGGGTGTCAGACAGTGAGAAGGACTGCATTCATGCTTGTTCTTAGACTCATTGTGTGATACTGTATTGAATGAGGACGAAACGGACGGAGAGACTATATACGAGTACCTCGAGCGAGGGAAGCTGTAGTAGTTTGTAATATGAAGCATTAGTTATGCCTAAGAAACTTCAATGGTCACGAGGTTCTTAGAAACGACTGTGGTTGACGGGTGTAACTCATCATGCACTTGATAACTATGGGCGATCGAGGGACTTAGTGAGGAATGGGAGTGACGGTGGCAGGCTTATGCTGAAGATTGATTTTGAGATTCGAGAGATTGGAGAAATATTCCTAAGTGCTGGAACTAGTTGGAAGCTAAGAATGTTGAAGATGAGCTGATGATAAGTAAAGTAGGAGTACCTCGAGTGGGGGAAACATATAAGCCTAAAAGTTTGAGCTTTGAAAATTTATCTTCAGTAAATTACGACAAATTTTGGGGGCTGGATGTACCGACCCGCCCCTAGCCTAAAAAGACAATGAAATGTTTTGGAGGTCTTTCCTTAGCGTAGAAAGCACAATAATAAAATTTTCCTAAAAATCTCTAAAATCGAATAATTAATCTCAAATACATAGAACTAAGTTGTAAAGGGCTTATTATAATCAAATATGTTCAATACAGGTCGAATGTAACAAATAGAAAACCTTTTGGAAATTTACCTTTTTACTTTATACGTTCCTGTATTGAATTGAAATTTCCTAAGTACTTTATACGTTCTTGTAATGAAATCAGCCGATTCCTTAATAACTTCTGAACTAAAATAGATAGCGCAATTCTGATTACTGATTTGGAATCAGGATAAGCGACACTATCTAAATTATGAGTTTGAGCAAGTTTTTATATTTTTGGCCGCGCACCTTCGTTTCGTGTCGTCCGTATATATGGTGGTGAGAGCGTCGGTCAGTAGCACATAGCGAGGGCCGATGTCGAAAAGCATGAAAAATACTTAGTAAAAGATAAGTATGAAAACGCTCTGGGATTGGGCTAGAAATAGTTCAACTCTCAAAAATATGTGAAAATTTGCTATTTTCAGAGTGCTAGGCGTTGTTTGCGAAATTTGCGTCTTTCGTCGGGATTACGGTCTCAGTACGATTGTCGACGTCCTAAACGCTTAGAAGGTGGTAGATAAGTTTCTATGGGTGTTTGGAGCTTGACCCAGGTGTTGGCAGACATTAGTATATAATTATAGAAAGTGCACGATTGCTAGAGTTTGGGTGTTTGCAAGTCATTCCTATCTTACAACCATGATGAGTATAAGTCGGTCGAAAGATAGACTCGCATCAAAATATAATATTTCTAGGAAAAACTTCTTACACATCGTCGCCCGCGGTGGAAGCTTAGACTTCCCTAAAACTTTAGTAAATCACGCCGACGCCGAATAGAGACTTCATCTTGTCTGACGCTTGAAGACGAGGTGTTTCTGGACTATCGTAGGTTTCCAATTAATCAAAGTATTTAGGTCTGCATGGAGAAAGTGAAGTTGGCTGATTCATTAGTTTGTGATGAAGCTTAGACGATGTACAACTTCCATGTTATTCCTATATACTGGATTGGAGACGTACACCAGTCTTCCTCCAAGGCATATCGTCTGTGGAGAGGCTTTGAGAATGAATGGCTGTGGAGAGAAAACGCGATGTTGGAATAGCGTAGCTAATCTTAACATGCAGTAACATTAGGTTCTTCGGAATCTATTATACGATGTTCCCGTATACAGTTGCCGTTACAGTATGGTAGAGAGGCCGGCTTATTCAGCTATCGTCTCTTTATGGACTGACGTTCAAGAAGCTAGGAGGTTATATTTCTATATGAACTCCTACTCGAACGCTTAGCGGCCCACCTTGGTGGAAAGCTTGGATTGGCTTCCATAATTGCTAGACGTGTGTGGTCTTTAAACATACCCAAATTATATCATATTCCCTATACAGGTAACAAGCGTTTGCCGTGGTGGGAGCTCGTAGACTACGGTCATCTTATAACGTTCAGGCTTTGTACTCCATTGTAAGCCCTGATACGTATGGTTCCAAACCATTTTAGCGAGCGCCTACCTCGGTAGCTTGTCGACTACGGTCGCAACGAACAGGTATTGGTTCGCCATGTAAGCCCTGCAACAATCGGACTCACAATCCGCACCAATCGACCTCGGTCGCACCGGGAGATCAGATGGCATTGTCCTTTGGGATAGAGATCTTCGTAAGGGCGGGCTACGGCCTGCCCTTTTCTTTCACTTGAAAAAATATATATCTATGTATGTTTTAGTGGATTTGAGCCTCCGAGACCTGATATTCCCGGTGCGGTGAAAGGAATATTGTATGAATAGCAGTATCATTAGAGAGACTATACGACAGTATTCTAGAGGCGTTTGAGTTACAATTGTTGATGATGTTGCGACTGGTAAGTGTATTGGCACACGCTTACTGGGAATTTTGTCCATTTAGAGATATATAGTAAGTGTATTGGCACACGCTTATCGAATTAAAGGATTAGAAGATGAGGGAGCGGTTTGCAGTCTAGCGACTGATGAATGGCTTTTCTTGTTGATAGTCCTGCC
Organism: Teleiodes luculella; assembly: GCA_948473455.1. Taxonomy (NCBI): domain Eukaryota; kingdom Metazoa; phylum Arthropoda; class Insecta; order Lepidoptera; family Gelechiidae; genus Teleiodes; species Teleiodes luculella. Next base: position 11,612,165 of record OX419600.1, read on the forward strand.
CAACCCATTTTATAAACTTTCATATATTATTCACAACTGACGTTGGTAGTTCTTATTAGGATAACAATGTTCAGGTATCAGACAGAATTTAGCCCGCTGTTTACAATAGAGGCATTGAGAACGGAAACACTGTGATATCTAAAAGAAAATGGGATATTACTCACAAGGCGTAGAACGGATCCTACCCTAGACGATTACAAAGGCCAATTAGATAAAATATAAATAGAGTAGAATTCCTGCGAAGGGATTTTATTTATTTTATATTTTTAATAGAGGACAGGTGCAGTTACAAGCCTTAGCTAGGTGTTAGAAAGAGATAGGTAGTGGCAGGTGCGTTTTATAGACTTGCTGAGTGTACAACTTTTTCACATTGAAAAAAATTAATATCTCCTAAATGGGGGGCACTTAAATTCCACAACTAGAATAGAATAGAATAGAATAGAAAACTCATTTATTCACTGTAAACATACAATACACAGCAGACAACAAGTAATAATACAACTAACTAGGTAAAGTTCATAAAGTCATTCCAAACTCTTACAGATTATGATTCACAGCTAAAATATGACTGAAAGCACAAAAGTAATATTGAGTAGTTGAGAGTGCATAATATGAATGAGACAACTATGTTGTAGTGTGTACTGTGTGTGACAGTGAAAAGGCGCTGGCTCAGCATATGGACATGTGGACTCAGTTTTATGTCTAGAATCTATATATTTTTTCTATATAGTGGTTAGATTTTTCTGTGAATAAAAGACCGGGCCCCATACGATTTTTTTCCTGTCCTTTGTTTATGTTCTTTACCCTCCTCTCAGCTCTAAATAAATAACAGAAAACAAAAATAGTGTAGTTTACTTAGCTATGATAGGACAGTGACGACGAACAAAATTTGTATAATATAAGCGAGGATGTATAATTTAAATAGGAATAGTCACAACACGGATATTGCAATATTAATTTGTAATATTTAAACTGTGCTAAATGAATATGGACGTGCTTTGAATGCAATATAAGTATTAAAAAAATAATTAGATATAGATATATCATGAAACTTAGAAGTAGGTAATATTCGTAGTACATATAGTTACGATGCCTTTTCTATAACCACCTACGTCATCTAAACTAGGTAGGCGTTGTTGTTTTAATTCTCCATCATTCATTATATCAATCGTTGCGATAATTGTTTCACGAGGATATCATAGATGGCGTTGTTTGCTATTTTGTTGCTTTTTCTTAAATAAAAAGTGTTTTAAATAAAGCAAAACCTCTCGGGTGATAACGATAACTCATCTCATGAAATTAAACAACTTTTGTTTTGCAGGTTTTCTGAGAGTCAATTTTTTTTTAATTTTCGTACAATTAGACTTGGCAAGCTGATCAATTGTTCAGTTTCATGAGAGCTGAAAGGTTTTGCGTTATTGCTCTCAGACTACCATTTTAGAATAATATCGATATGTTTGTAAACGCATTTATAGTGTTATTTTGTTTTTTTATATTATTACGTGAAAGTTAAATCGCGCCTCGAGGTAATATGATCGATGGAAAATTAACAACACCTTAGGGTTGAATTCCACAGTTTGGATCAGTTTCACTAGAGATGAGTATTATTGAGCAATGTTCATGAAAATAACAGCATATTTATTTACTTACCATTGTCAGTTTATCAATTACTTTCAAGGTACAGTCTACCTTCTATTTTTAGCGCAAATAGTGGAATACAACCCTTATAATGAGTTGAGCATTTTTTTCTATTCGGCTAAGGTTCTATTGGACAATGTCCATAACTAATTTTCAAATATATCGTAACTAACAATGACTCCATACAAAACACTACGTACAACAAAGGCAGTAAAGGGTATCAACTTGTAAAATCATATCAAAAACGATAATAGAGGCTACTCTATCTAACTAGGTAATATAAGTCTACCATGCAGGCGATGGGGCGTTTATTTTAAGAAATCTTCAATTTATATTTTTATGAATACAAACAGATTCATAAAACGAATCGTACAGTCTGAGAAAAAAGAGTAGAAATTAAAAAGTAGCAACACTGTGGTGTTGTCTCATTTTCACGATTAATTAGTTGGAAAGGGACGACACTACAATGTTGCTACTTTTTTTACTCTTTTTGGTCCGACTGTACTATCAGTTAGAAAATTACTTGAGCTTGAGACAGTAACTGACCGTACATAATGTACCGTCAACAAAAGAAATCTCTATTCATAAATTACATTTATTTACCAAACAAATAGGTGGTGATTCTGATCTTGAAAATGAACCATTTATCAATAGAAATATGTCTTTTAGGCTAATGGCCCGTGAAATAATTTTATCATAAAAATAAGTACATTTTATAATTAAGTATTGAGTTTTATTTAACCAGCTAATGCCTTCGCCGTCTCAAGCACACCCCGATTCAGGGTAAATAGGCCTTAGTAGAGTTTGAAACAGTAAACACTCCATTTTTTGGTGGATAGGGTTGCTAGGTTTCGCACAAACAAAACTTTCAATTGTTAAAAGCGATTAGCAATTCAAGAATAATGTGAGATTGTCAAAATAAACGCCCCATTGCCAGCCATTATTGCTATACGTACAATAAATTAGGTATACTCGGTAATTTAGATCTAACTACTTAAGACATAGTATCAGACATGTATTTTCCTTAAAACTACGGTGATTGAAGGCCTTCTGAAGTACTTAAGACATCCCTGCCGATTTTATATTTAAATTGAGCTACGCTTGTCTCGAAAAAGTACGACCAATCAAGCTTTGGGGTAGAGTCTTCCGCTCCCCCGCAAGTCCGGTAAAGCTTGTTTGGTCGTACCTTTTCGACACAAGTATAGGTCAATTAAAAAAAAAAAAGACCAATCAAGCTTCACCGAACTAGCGAGGGAGCGGAAGATTAGGAGCGGCTTGAGAGAGCCTCGAACCTAGGTCTAGTGTGTTGATACGAAAATACATCGTGAAGGAGACGACGCCTGACCTAAGTCGCCTACGTCACCTTGTATCAGTCATTTGTGCGATGCAATTTTAATTTAGCGCATTGGTCCAGAAGCAGTGTGCGTTTCTGTCTCATCAAAAGCATGCGCATGACAAGACATATCTTCTCCTATGTCATATGACGCTGAAACATGCCTACGTCATCACATCAGCGATAAATAAAATATATGTCGCAGCCCGTTGTTGCAGCCGTCTAATAACTATTTGTCTAGGTAAACAATGGTATTGTGAGCAATCTGTTAATATAACCTAATACCCTATACCACTCACGTCGCTTCAACATCTTACTTGATAGAGAATCTAGTCATATAATTAATTATGTAACCTAACTACGGCCGCCTCATAGTTCTTTATAACTATGAGTCGGCGTACAATTTTGCTTAGACAAATAATTATCCGACGGCTGCAAAATCGGGCTGCGACATACATAAATTACCGCACGTGCAAGCAGGTTAGCTAGATTATCAATGCAGGGTATTGATAATTATCATTAATAATAACGCGTACGAAAAAATTGCGTGTATCCAACCAAACAAAGACTTTATGTTTTTACGTCACGATGTCAGGCATGTATTCAAACGCCAAACGAACGTCAAATGTAATTTAATACTTTTATTTAGAAGCATTAATTTATTTATCAGTGAATATAATTATCTTGATAATTAATGCAACCCTGTATCAAAGTATTTTTTTAGGCTTGTTTCACGGACTTAGGAGAACACCTGGCGCAATATATGGTAAAGTTTGTCCAGATACATAAAGAACAAGCTCTAGCAGCGCCACATGTATTGTTTTGTAGGTATTTCTGGCAACAATTTCCATTATAAAATTAGTTCCCTTAAATTTCCGCAATATGGCGATGTTTTTTATTTTTCTGATTGGGCTTTAAGCTTGGCCAAAGAAATAAAGAACCTGCTCTGGGGGCGCCACGTGTATATTTTAACAATTTCCCTTATAAAATTAGTTCCATTGAAATTCCGCAATATGGCAAGGTTTTTTATTTCTTTGGTCGGGCTTTACCATATTATGGTCAAAAGGCATCTAGCGTGGCAAGACATATAGTACGAGAGCCCACGACCAAAACCATGTCTCATAGCAATACGGCAAAAACCCTATAAAATCGTTAGATTGTATGATTCTGAACCCGACTAGGTATGTAGTAACGGTCGAAAGTGTAGCAACTGCGTGGGAGGCCATTTCTGCTGTGTCAAAAAAAAAAGGCAGTCGGTATTATAGCAATACGTCTGATAGTGAAAATGTACATAGATTTTATAATTGTATTACGAAAAAGTTTGTTTTCAGACATTTTGCGCGTAGCATATAGCCTCAGCGCATTTTTGAAAATGTCAACAAATTTAGCCGACCTGTATCATAGCAATACGGATAAAAAATTTTTTAAACTTTTCGTATTGCTGCCAGGATTACCAAAAACCTGTTTTCAGACACTTTAAGTGTAGCATATACTCCCAAAAATCTCTACCAAAAGTCTGATAAAGAAGGTGCTACACTTAATTTGTCTGATATAAATTTTTTGCACATGTGGACAACTTATTTTATCATGTCCAACAATTTTCAGACATATTGCTATGATACCGATCGGTAAAATTTGTTAACATTTTCAAAACGGTCTCAAAATTTAATGCGTTCACATTTCCGTCTGAAAATTGTTTTGTTCGCATCAAATAACCAAAATTTACTAATAAAAAAGATTTTCAGACATATTGCTATGAGACATTTTTTTTGTCTCATTTTTAATTTTTTTAAGCGATTTTACGGGTTTGCGCTACACCACTAACGTCTGAAAAATATGTTTCCGGTATCTCAGAACTATCATTCAACTACAGTCTGCAAATCAGACATATTGCTATGATGCAGTTCGGTAAAATTCTTTGACAATTTTGAAAATTCGGTCAGATCAAACGCTACGCGGAAAATGTCTGATATTGGTATTTTCGAGTTCAGGATAATCGTATCTATCGATTTGATGCGGTTTTGGCCGTATTGCTATGAGACAAAAATCTTGGTCGTGGGCTCTCTAACTAATAGAGACCCGCCAACTTATCTGTGAACTGAGTGGTGTCGCTGTCAGCAAACAAAACACGGAGCACAACGTGACAGACAAATGACATTCCCAAGATAGCGACCGTAGTTCCGGATTCGGCCACTTCACAGATAAGTTGGCGGGTCTGTACATAGTTTTGACAAGACTTATCCTATTTGAAGCCCGGTGAAGCTTGATTGGTCGGTCGTAACTTTTTCACAAAAGCATAGGTCAATTAAAAAAAATAGGAAATTTCAAAATGGCGGCTTTGTTACACACAGCCTTTCGACAGTTAAATGTGCATGCTAGGACAAGAGTTTGTCGTTGTTGTTGATGTCTTCAGTTACTTCAAAATCCCTCAAATATGACGATGACATCATGCAAGTGCGACGATATGTGCATTAAAATTTGCTAAATCGTGAGCGATTAAACACTTAATTTTATTATTAAATAATAAATGCATAATTTTAACATGCTAGTGATAAATCGAATAAACGTTCACAGTGTTCGATATTTAGCTAAAATTGATCATTAGGAATAATTACTAAGTGTTTTTATTATCTTTGTTCAAGTCTAGGGTTAAATTCGTTCTATACATTTAGCTATACTGCAGCTAACAAAATTGACTGCATGTTTTACATTCTTTGGTTACTGATCAAAAATAATTTCAAAGGATTGCAGACATTACACAAGTTCACACATTTTCGACACATTCATAGCACCAACTTACAATTTAAATTTAGTTCATATAAAACTAACATAATCTAAAATATATTCGAGTAAAATTCACTATTAAAAATAAAATAAGTATAGTCACATTGGATGCAGACTAGCGGAAAATATATGAGAAAAATAAACGTTCTATTAATTAAAAAAACATGCCAAATAAAGTCAGGCCCGCTGTGCCATGTATCCGACAAACAGACATTATTGATATTCAGTATTTCAGTTCAACAACAAACGTTTTTGACTTTACTTTTTTTGAGCTACGCCCCGAAGCATGCCGGTTTTTTTTAATAACGCAGCGGACGCGGCGTATATAAGAAACATAATTTTATTAGTATTACCACAAAAAAAAAACCAAACATGGGTTGAGTGCGTGAATAAAACTATGAGATTTTTTATACAATAATTCTTATATAAGAGTTTAACGCGTGTTAATTTTTTTGTGGTAAGACATATCTAGGCAAACACAACCTAACAACAAAAACATGCAACTAAAAAATAAAATATGGAAAATGCCGTGGGCAAATAATACTTTCGTTATTTTACCTCACAGATATTCTTTGATGCAATTTACTCACTAGAAAGCAGGGTTTACATCTGTAGAGTATTCGAGTAGAGAGAAGACTAAGACGGTCGAGTATTAGTCATCTGCAGATGACAGCACTCCGGTGTTAAAAAAATGTTTTAAGTTATTGCTGCAGCTGACTGTAGGTATCTGTACTGTACCAGTGTAAACCCGACTATAGAGTTAATACTAAAAATGTGGTACTGTTATTGTGCGATAACAATAAAAAAAAGTACTATGCGTGCCAAATAAGAATAGGACTGGGAAGGACGCCATCTTGTCAGTCCCTCCTTTTCTTATTTGGCAAATTAGAAAAGGAGGGACTGACAAGATGGCGTCCTTCCCAGTCCTATTCTTATTTGGCACGCATAGTAAGATGGCAATATGTAAAATATGCCTTTCTTAGTGATATAACAATAATTTCAGCTAACAGTAGATAAGGAATCACATTCTCTCATTATTTGAATTTCAACCACATTCTAAGCATCCACTTCTCTCTCACAAATTTTTATTGAGATCATAAATTCATAATATTTGGCGCAGTGCTAAACAATAGTATGAAAATTATTCTCTTATTCAAATATTGGCACGTACTATCGATTGATATAATATATGCTATTTTCTAATTCATCTTGGGGCACTAGTGGATAAAGTTAATTTACACGTATTTCTTCCCTCTCATGTCAAAACATTTATAACGTGAACATACCTGAATCTAAAATAAATTATACAAAAACAAGTCGTTATAATGGAATATGAATTCTTCTGGTATGCATAACGATAATTTACATACTTAACAACAAACAATTTCACTAAATTATTTTTTATATTATATCTTCTATCGACATAAAAATCGGACAACACTCAAATAATTTAGAACCTTGAATTTAGACACTGATTTCGATAATAGGCCACAAGTTAACACAGAATGTGCTGCCATAATCACAAAATACGATTTAATAAAATACAGCATGAATTATCACTTTGCAGTATCTAAACGACAAATACATTACATTAGAGAAGTTTAAATTGATAATTTTATTATAACAGACATGAGAGGTTAGCAGGCCAATTTAGAAAATAAGATGGTACCTGTGGTAGAACTGGGTGCTTGACAAATAGGGAATATGCATGGAAAACATATTTTATAACTGAATATATTTTAATTGAAAATCAAAACTAATCATACAAATAAGTTAGATTTGCCAATACTAATTTAATCTCTCAGAGAGTCTGCAAAACTTTTTCGTCATAGTTCATATCGGATCTCTCTTTCTAATCAACAATAAAGCATTGTAACTCGTAAACTACTAAGTATTTTACGAAAATCCATCATCACTTTCAGAATTTCATGGTGACTGTAACTCTTACTTATAATATAATTTCTAAAAGAAAAATCACACATATTCCCTATTTCAAGGATTAACTTAGCTCAACCGAGTTATAACTCGCCAGTGTTGATTTAACGCGGCGGAGAAGCGGCCGCCAGCCGCTGCCGCAAGCGCGCGAACTTGCCGTGAACCAATCGCAGCTGAGTACGCAGCTTGGTGGATAACTCGCGCTGCAACGCTTGGACCTCGACTAACTCGCGCCGCAGCTGCTGGTAATCTGAACGGACCTATAGATGGCACGCGCTTAGTAAGAGTTCGAGTGGTTGGATATGGTACTGTGGTACAGCCAAGACATGGGTTTTAAAAATTGGAAGTAGAAGTTCTATCTAACGTAACCAGAATTTCGGATAAAGGTCATAAATAAGGCGACGTTCTCACCAGAGATAGCGAGGATGCGTATTAAGCGATGTGTACAAAGAAATAATGGAATCGCTGTGCTGATCGCAGCGAGGTTAATGAAGCGATTCTATTGGTCCTTTACATTGGTTCGCTACGCATCCTCGATCATCTCTAGTGGGAACGCAGTCCTTCACCTAACATAAGTAAAGATTACTTTAATATACACGCCCTTTAGCCCTAATAAGGCTAGTAAATATTGAACTTGGTATGCGCGGTTACATTCACGTTTCCTACCTGTAAGGCATTCTTACACACAGGTATTATGATTTTACTGTCTTGGCTGCACCACACATCTAAACACGTAGCAGAAACAGTAAGTCTAACAATATGGCTGACCATGGCTCGCACCACGGTGATGAAGTATCGTCGTGAATATGAGGATAACAAACATACAACGTAATGTAAAGTAAGCTTGGAGGAAATAGGATATAACTGAAAAAATTAACATCATAGCCAAGTTTAAAAAAATTCAATAAGTGTTTCTTTCGTAAAATCGCTGTATCAATAGCGAAGGGCTCCATGATTAGTGAGATATAACTATAGATTCTCTCGTCATCATCATGTCGTATGGCAGCTACCGCAATGGATCCTATATAGAAATTTTTAGATTTTTCAACCACTTCTCGGCGGCCGGGGTGAGACAATGCAGTAATGCTCTCGTAACGCTTATGTACAGATTTCTTTCGGCATAAAAGGCTGCTATGGAGAAAATTCGTGAGGAAGATGAGCTTCAGTGAGATCCTTTATTTGACCTATTTAAATTCAGTCTACCTACTCGCCATCAGGTGGTGCGATTATGAGAAGTGCCTGAGGGATTCTGATATTTGTTTTATTCGCTATTCGTCCGTTCGTATCTATAATTTTTGTTATTCGCGAAAACAATATGTAAGTTATTAAGATTGTATTTTTTTTACATAAATGATTAAAATATAGTGGAACTAGTGAAAAGTATTTTAAAAGAAATTACTATTTTGGAGTTAAAAGTAGTTAAAACTACACAGAGCTTATTGTATTATGTTATGTATGACAATAACTGGCTTTGATGTTTAATGGCTTAAAAATATATAAGTAATAAAAAAAACTATAGAAATATAGAGAAATGGAAACAGCTTTTAGTAGCGGCGGCTCCTTTTTTGCCTCCGTTGTTACAGTAACCGCTATAGTCAAAGATCCCGCCGTAAAATACCCATGTTCATCTGTTTTTATCAAAACACAATTTACAAAACTGCAAGCTTTCATAAACATGACGTGTAAACATTTATGAAACAAAACCTTAGACTTTCGTCGAAAGATTGGTCGCACCACACAGTATTTTGTGCAGTGTTAAAAATTTACTTTTGAGCTTACATTGCAAATAATGCTAAAGCAAATAACGCCGCTTTCTCAAACATTTTAACTTTCTTTTTTTTTATGAATCGAAGTAGAGGTGAACAGACTGTTGCGATTGGGATAAAATATTCCCAGTCCTTTATGGTGTTAACAGGTTATTAACTACTAATTTTAAATACTCGCCCCCCGCGAAGTAATGAAATGTGCGAACGGGACACCGCCTGTTGCCTCTCTGTCGCACTTACGGGTTATGGACACGACTGTAAGGCATCAATGTTTCGTGCCATAAGGTTGCGTTTTAACCAAACAAAGATGAGCCAGGATGCGTAGCGAGGAATGTGTCTGTAAAGAACCAATAGAATTGCTTTGTTGACCGAAGCGAGGTAAATGAAGCGATCCTATTGGTTCTTACAAACAAACGCATCCCTCGCTACGCATCCTCGCTTAGGCACCAATTTCACTGGCGACGACGACAAAAGACGAAAGGGACGCAGTTATGCGTTAGAATGAGATACAAATACACCTTGCTCACTCTTGCGCATAACTGCGTCCCTTTAGTTTTTTGTCCCTGTCGCCAGTGAAATACCTGCCTTATGGACACAGGAGGCGTACTATTCGCACATTTTATTGTTCCGAAGACAGCGAGTCTTCTACATTATGGCGGGAACGACCTGGTCAGCGGCAAAGGAAGCGGCCAGTTAATTCTTGAAGCCTACAAAGCGCGCAGCCGGGCCCTTTGTGGAGGGCTTTCGGCACAGACGGCTTAAACTCCGTACCACGTTTAAGCTACTTTCTTTCTAATATCAAGCATGGTAATTACAGCTTGCCGTTTCTCCCACAGAAAAACATTTGTCGCTAATTTAGATATTTTTTGTAAGTTCGACATAATAAGCTGTCTGAGGAAAAAACTAAATAGAAAAAGTAAAGTCAATATTTTCTAAAGTCTGACTAAAGAAATAAGAATCCTGCTCTGGGGGCGCCACGTGTATATTTTTACGACTATGGCAACAATTTCCCTTATAAAATTAGTTACATTGAAATTCCGCAATATGGCGAGGTTTCTTAATTCTCTGGTTGGGCTTTACAAAGCTTAAGAAAAGTTTATTGAATCCAACTACATATCCTTTAGAAAAACAGCAAGCTGTAAGCAACATGACATCAGTACACTAACATACTCCTGACCTGTTCAACACTATAATGCAAGGGGCTGAAAAAACAAACAGTACATTCTTTACAATCATACTGTTGTACCACAATATCTGAAACATTAACCTCATAAAAATAATAATGACTAATTTTACCATTTTACAGGGCAATAATGTTAACTTCAACTTTAGAATTTGAAAACAAGTAATTTTCTTATTAGTAGTTGTGAATTTGAAAAATTATACACTCAAATAAACTTGGGAATGAATAGATACTAAAATATATTTAAAACCACAGACATTTTGGGTAATTTTATGCCTGTTTTGGCCTGTTTCAATTGCAAATTAATTTCAGTTGTACATTTTACTAGCATGTTCTCTTCTTCTCACCTAAAGGTATGAAAAGAATTTAATATATTTGATTCTTTAAGGCACACATTGATGTGTTCTCAAACAATATATATTATTTTCATATTGAAAAACCTGGTATGATTTACAGGTGTTAAATTGCCCTTTTAAGGTTTTGGGTTGTATGTAATTTACTGGAAATTTATTAATAATTATGTCTTACCCTACTAACATTATAAATGTGAAAGTTGATATAATTCCTACTCCAATTAACAGTCAAATTATTATGATTCACCTCCCCAAGTAATTTTACCATAGGAAATGTCTTATTCCCACCAGGGATCAAAACCGGTTTTGAAATACCTGTTAATATCGTTAGAAAAACCGATATAATTCTGTTCTTTATCAAAAACCGGGTAACCAGAATGATTTTGGTTTGTTTAATTAAGTTCCATCTATTACCGGTTAATTGGGGAACGGAATTATATTGGTTTTTCGAACGATATTAACAGGTATTTCAAAACCGGTTTCGATCCCTGTTTCCCGCAGGAAAAATAAAACAACAGCTTGAGTGCAGATGGGCAGACGGCTGATGAGGATATGAAAGTGATTTGTACGAACCTCGGAAACGGATTTCAGCAGGTTGAGGACACACATCTCTTGGCTATCAACAGGAACGACTAGCTGCTTGTCTCCGTCTTCCATCTTCCAAGCCATTAAGTCCAGCTGCTCATCCGTTTGTTTTGCCTGTAATTTAAAAAATGGTGAATGCTTTATACTTCTTGAATTACTTCGGCATATCTATTTCGAGTAATTAAAAAATGTGGTTCTGAACTTATTAACCTAAAAAAATTTAAGTTAGTAATACAATTTTTAGATGTTATGAGGCACTATTTATTACTCTTTTATACCTAGAATTTCCTTGTATACCTTATTTCCTAAAAGAAGACATAACAAAATAAAACTATAAACTAAAAAATAGGAAATGACAAATGAGTAGGTAAGGCAGGAAGTACATAGGTACAATAGTCCATAATTAAACAAGGAAATTGAATAGATACACACCTACCATCTATCTAGATTTACATAGCAAAGAACCTACGAAAGGTTAAATAGGTAGATATAACTATTAGAAACTCAATGAGAGTCTTTACAATATTTATAGCCGGCATTAACAATGAAGAGTTTTATAGATAAAGTGTTTATAGATCGTAACAAAAGTAAAGGTAACAGGTAACAAGCCGCCTGTGACCTATTTTCGTACCGCTAAGTTCACGAGTTTTAAACATAAGATTAGGTATAAAAAACTTACAGTCTCTTCCAGTTCTTCAACCGTAACGTCTTTGTCGCTCATTTTCACAGTTATTTATTTACTGTTTCTCTTTCAATTTAATTAAATTCTGAAGAAAAAGAAAAGCCTAAACACGTCCACCAACCATTTTCACAAACTGAAAGAAAATTGACGTTTCATAATAAGTGTTGCAAGAATAAATTAAAAATAGAATATTATCCAAAAATGGCAACACCGGTCTCTCTCTATTCTATTAGTGTACTTTTACGCTTATTCACATATTCTTATAAGGTAAACTAAACTACCCTAATCTTGCCACAGAATACCATTTAGATATTGCACAACACAGCGATTAGTGGCATTCGCATCGCAAACGAGAACTCGCTAAGATTGAATTGAGACTCGTTCAGTGTGACCAGGCTATTCGCTGCGAATTCCATACAGACGACCATGTTCATTTTTATTCGCAGCGAATGAAATCGCAGCGACTATTCGTTAAATGTGAATATGACCGAGGCTTTACGCAACGCTCTCTTGCATTTCAAGGAAGTTAAATAAATTGGAATTATAGGAATATAAATATAATACATTTGTACGTTTACGGAACGCACATCAACTTTTTTTGATTTCGTTATACGCAAATAAAGATGATGAAATTTATAGAAATCTTGTTTTAAAACTTGCGTGCATGGAGACAAAGTAATAGTAATTGCTGTCATTCTTTCTTTATTCTATTCTCTACTTTAAAACGAGGTAATTAAGGTTTAATTACAATCATTTCCCGTGGCCCCAAGTAGTTAGCCTTCCTCACCTCGCTAGTCCCTCAGTGACGCAAAAAACATTTCTTATTTTGATATCTAAACCATAAGTGACGCTAATTTGTAAGAATGATTGGCATTTGAACATGGTACACACCAAATGACGCTTGAGATTTTGGATGCTGGAAAAATAAAAAACTAGCCAAATAAAGTTCAATTTGACTGTAATGTTGCACAGTGACGCAGCAATAAATAATATCTAGCACTCGAACAACATACAAAACACAAAGGATTTCATGAAATTCTTTTTTAAACATGATCCACACAGAATCCTGTGGATCAGTTTTCATTTGTCAATATTTCGACAAATATACCATTTGGAGACAAATTAAGTATACTAGCACCGTCACGTATGATACGTGACGGGACCCAACATTTGAAATCCACTCTCGTAACAACATATAATTAGAAAAAGCAGAAACAAGATTTCGAACCGTCATTTCGTGTGGCCCATGTTTGATACCGTCACATTAGCTGAATTTTGCCTTAATTAGGTTGTAAAGCTATTCATAGCAAAGAGAACTTCCGTCACTGAGGTTCTAGATTTATTTGAAACCAATCGGTGCAGTATTTACGATATAATTCGAAATTAAAATTTGTATGAAATCTTTAAGATAGGGTGACAACAATGTACGTAAAATTATGGATAGAAAGGTTTTCTTGATATAATAACTGTACTCAGTCAGTTAATTAATTTTACAGCTTTGTTTTTTATCAAATTCAGGGAAACACCGATTTATTTCTAGTTTTAAAAACAATTCTAATAGGATTTTTTAAAGGCCGACTAGAAAAATAAAAAAAACTCTGTGGTGGAAATTCTATTAAACTAATTTAGTAATAGAAATGGTTCAGAAATGGTCGCCCGCCCCCATCCCAGGCCTTTTTTTTCCGGTCAAGGCTTTTATATTTAAGTAAAGATTTAAGTTTTACAATGAAAATAATAATAGAGCAGGTTATTATTTATTTTGGCAGCATTGCTTTATCTGAAACCAAACAACAGACTTTTTGTATTTCTATATATTTAACGTTTTTATGCCTGTCTATTACTAGTTTTTTTAAATATTTTTATTTTGATCAACTGATCAAAATAAAAACTAGATCAACTGATCTAGCCAGAGAGGTGGGAGAAAGTCGCGCTTCAGTTGATCTTTGATCTATGGTTTATTAGCTGAAATTATTATTTATTTTTTGTGAATCATCCTGGCAACATTAACGTACGTAGCCATCAAAAAATAATATCTGTCATATCAATTCTAGGCCAGAATAAACAAAAATCTAAAAAGTTATTGTTAGACACTATTCTCACAAAATATTAGTAAAGTTTGGATACTTTTATTTAAATACATTTATGTAAGTAAAACAAATGATTAATAGTAGTAATTTACTAAGTATTAGTAGTGTAGTAATTTACTTTCTAATAATTTGTTTTGGTCAGTTCTTTTTCAAAGGCGAGTATCAACCAAATATATAAAACAGTAGCAGTCTATGTTTTTATAAAATTAATCTAGTATCAGATATATAAAACAGTAGCAGTCTGTGTTTTTGTAAAAATAATCTAGTTGTTTAATTGCAGGTAGTGAAGTAGGTATATTTTACAACAATTTCCTTTTTAAAACAGGAAGTGGCGCCACACAGTGGCCAACATGCAGAACTAATCACATAGTGTTACCATTATAAATAAATATTATAAGGGGTGAACTCACACAAATGGATTTCTTAATACGTGGTAGAACTAGTTTTTGTGTTTATACTTCAGTATTTGACTTTAGTCGGCCGCAATAATTTATTTATTTATGAATTTAATTATTTAATTTATGAAATAACATGTCCGCAAACGGATGACTTCGTGGTCACCCTAGCTCATTTCCATACAAATTTTAATTTCGAATTATATCGTAAATACTGCACCGATTGGTTTCAAATAAATCTAGAACCTCAGTGACGGAAGTTTTCTTTGCTATGAATAGCTTTACAGCCTAATTAAGGCAAAATTCAGCTAATGTGACGGTATCAAACATGGGCCACACGAAATGACGGTTCGAAATCTTGTTTCTGCTTTTTCTAATTATATGTTGTTACGAGAGTGGATTTCAAATGTTGGGTCCCGTCACGTATCATACGTGACGGTGCTAGTATACTTAATCTGTCTCCAAATGGTATATTTGTCGAAATATTGACAAATGAAAACTGATCCACAGGATTCTGTGTGGATCATGTTTAAAAAAGAATTTCATGAAATCCTTTGTGTTTTGTATGTTGTTCGAGTGCTAGATATTATTTATTGCTGCGTCACTGTGCAACATTACAGTCAAATTGAACTTTATTTGGCTAGTTTTTTATTTTTCCAGCATCCAAAATCTCAAGCGTCATTTGGTGTGTACCATGTTCAAATGCCAATCATTCTTACAAATTAGCGTCACTTATGGTTTAGATATCAAAATAAGAAATGTTTTTTGCGTCACTGACGGACTAGCGAGGTGAGGAAGGCTAACTACTTAGGGCCACGGGAAATGATTGTAATAAGGTTTATAATAAAATGTCATAAAAGGCAACAAAATCGTATGAATGAAGAATAAAGGGCTTCACACACAGCAGCTATAATGTATATTACATCCTGGGATGTATAGCTTTACATTATCTTAACGTATCACACACACAACAGGTAATGTAAGGTATATTTTCCTTCATTCCATAGGTACACGTACCGGTTGACGCACTTCCCAGCTGCTAAAGTGTTATACAGGGTGTTCTATTTTTATTATTTTAATATTATGGACCCGTCGACTAGTTTACTGTTAGATTTGCTAGATAGTTCATCAGAAGATGATTCGGATTATGATTTTGATGGGCATATTGCAACATGCGCCAAAAACAGAAAATTGTGGAAGAACATAGATTAACTTTTACCGCGGGAAATTTCCTCATTCCCACGGGAAAAGCTATTAACGCGGGCGGAGCCGCGGCGGGAAGCTATGGTCAATAATGCTTCAATGTATATAAAAAGCCGAAGCCAAGTCTTCAAAATAAATAGTCAATCCGTTAAGGGTCAAATCCGAGGAAATCATAATATCCTGATTTTAATTGTTGAGACAGACTGTACTGTGTGTTTAATAACTAGCAACTTGTTGAACACCCTCTATAATGAGAGATATACGGAAATATATTGAGATGTATTAAGATGTATCAAGATATATCGAACTATATAATGTATATTTCCGTATCGCTCTGTATCTTAAGATACAAAGATGTAAAAATATACATTATAGCTGCTGTGTGTTGTCTCCTGGGGATTTCTATGGAAAGATGTAATGAGATGTATCGTGCTATGCTATAATGTAAAGATGTACATTATAGCTGCTGTGTGTGAACCCCTTAATTGATAATTACGGGCTACACACGTCTGCCTTGTATGCCGAACAGAGCGAGACGCAGTTATGCGCTAGAGTGAGCGCGGTGATTTGTATCTCATTCTAACGCATAACTGCGTCTCGCTCTGTTTGGCAAACACAGCACGCGTGTGGATGCGGCCGAAAATAGATTTGTTTGTTTGTGTTTGTTTTTTGTTTGGTTGGTTTGCGAGTTGCGAGTGATTCTTCTTCAATTAATTTTAATTATAAAGAAAATAAGCCAAAAAGATGACTGATTGCGACAGTTTATTAAACAGTGTGTTATGCACTCGGGAGTATTTCCAACAAGAGGATATTTGCAGACTTTGCTGGTCGAAAGATGCGAGTAATGAATTAGTGTCTCGGATGTTATCTTGCAATTTGAAGAGCCCTTTGTTTTTCAAAGTACAGAGCTGCCTCGACATAGATCTATCCGAAGACGACTTGCACCACCCACGAAAGATCTGTCAAACATGTTTTTCGAAAATAGAACAATTCAATAACTTCAAAGTGTTTTGCCAAGATACTAACCAAAAATTAAATGCTATTCTTGGTGACAAGAAATTTGTATTTGAAGAACCTATAAAGGTAGAAAGTATTGAGAGAAGTTTTGATATAATTAATGTAGTAGATGCAGAATCTTTAGACAGTATATCAGAGGACTGTGAGTATTTTGATTCTAGTGGAAGTATCATACAAGAGACATCAAAATCCATCCATAAATCATCGGTCAAATCAGGTTTGAAAGACATACAACAACCAAAGCAAACTAGTTCAAAGACTAGTATTATACCAACAGAGTCTGGGATACACGTAGCTGGTAAGCATACTCACCAAAAACCTATAGAAACTTTAAACACGCCTAAAAAAAAAAAAATTCCTTATACATTTTGCAATATGTGCTCTGTAGAATTGGAAAATGAAGAAGCATACTTAAATCATAAATCTGAAAAACATGGCATCGAAAAAGATGGTCGATGCAGATGCTTTGGCTGCGGTAAACTGTTTAACAATAGGAAAACAAGATTAGCCCATGAATCTCACCATTGTAGAAGTCTTGAGTATGGTTTCAAATGTAATATTTGTGGGCAATACTTACCTTTTAGATCTCTGTATGAGAAACATTTGAAATACCATAGACTCAACAAAATAAAGGATTCACCAGACGATTCAGGTGGCATTTTCAAGTGCGAAAATTGTGATGAAAAATTTGTCAGAAGAAGTGAATGGCTTGGACATCTACTGGAACATAAACAGAAAAAAAATAAAATGTTGAATTCTAAAAGAAGCCGTTATGAACGTGCCTCAACCTATTGCAATACTTGCTTTATTGATTTACAAGATAAAGAAGCATACTTAAATCACAATTCCGAGGCTCATGGTATAGAAAGAGATGGCAAATTCAGATGCTTTGGTTGCGGAAAGCTGTTCAACAATAGGAAAACAAGATTGACCCACGAAGGCCATTACTGTAAAGATCTTGAGCATGGCTTTAAATGTAATTTATGTGGTAGATATTTACCACTCAGAGGTCCATTTGAGAGACATTTGAATCACCATAGATTAAACACCCTTAAAGATCCACCGGATGATTCCGGTGGTATATTTAATTGCGTTAAGTGCAATGAACGATTTAATAAAAGAAGTGAATGGCATAAACATCTCATAAAACATAAACATGATGGCAGAAAGGACTATATTTGCGAGGTAATCTATATTGAATATTGAATAAAATTAGAATATTGTATTTTCTTATAGTAAAAAGTAGCCTACATCCTTTTTTATGAATCCATGTATATTGCTGAAAAATTTTATATTTTTTCACAATGTAATTTTCCTAAAAAGTAATGTGATTAATTTTAAATTTTTATCGCCATTGACGATAGCGTAACAGATGAAAGTTAGGTACTTTCGGATTGTATTTTTACTAAGATTAGTAAGTATAAAATAACTTTATATACATCACATACATGCATATAAAGTAATTTTATCTACTACAGCTCAATAAATAATACATAAACTGATTTAATTTATTGTCCTCAGACCTGTGGGAAGGCGTTCTCTCGTCAAAACTACCTCAATGTACACGTTGCCATTCACACGGGGCTAAAACGGTACAAGTGCACTATATGCGATTATAAATCTGTGCAGAAAAATAACATTACCATCCACATGAGGTAATTTTGTGACTAATATATCAACTTTTGTCACTTCAATCAATCAATCAATCAATTATTGGCCTTACACGTCTATGACAGACGAATCAAACAGTGGGTGTGAGTGAGACACCTTCTTTGATGGTTGTGCAAGCCGATACGGGAGCGGCAAGATCTTCCGCACGCTCCGCAGATAAAAGCGCCTGAAGGCGGTGCTGCGTCAACTTGGTGGCGTCTCTCTCTTCGAAGAGCTAGTTCCGCAAACCAGCCCCTCTAACATGCCCAGTCCACGCGTGACAGACATAATTTTGTCGTTCGTATTCTCTTATCCTATTGGAGGATATTTCAATATGGCGGGTTTTTTGACAGTTAAATGTGCGACAAACTTTTGTCATAGCACTGCATGTTACGGGGGCAGGCATCGTCGTTTGTCGCTTGCGTGACTCGTAACTAGCAAAAATCGTCCTTCTATCATTATTAAAACCGACCCCCTCTTAGTAGCAGCAACTAAGAAAAGGGGGACAATTATCCCTGCAGCTGACCGTACAATAGCGTCACGTAAGCGACATCTCCGTGGAATGCTCCTACTTAGAGACATCTCATAGGCAGCAAGGCAAGTGAAACAAAAGACGGACGCGGATGACGTATGCGCGACGCACAACGGCGACGCTTGAAAGACGCTAGTATGGGGGGCTCTAATAGCCTGTATGTAAGGCAGGTATTTCACTGGCGACAGCGACAAAAGATGAAAGGGACGCAGTTATGCTCAAGAGTGAGCGCGGTGTATCTATATCTCATTCTAACGCATAACTGTGTCCTTTTTGTCTTTTGTCTTCGTCGCCAGTGAAATAGGTGCCTAAAGCCTGACCAAAGAAATAAAAAACCTGCTCTGGGGGCGCCACGTGTACATTTTTATGTTTATGGCAGCAATTTCCATTGTAAAATTAGTTCCATTGAAATTCCGCAATATGGCGAGGTTTTTTATTTCTTTGGTCGGGCTTTATAATGATGAATTTGATTAAATGAAATGAAATAATACTTTTGGACACTTTTGATCACTTAGTTAAGTCAAATAAAGTTACATTTAGTGGCGAGTTCAGCAAAGCAAAATGTCTTTTGTGGAAAAGAGCTCGCCGAATAAACTACACAAGCGTCGCATCTTTTAAAAATTATATATATGTCGGGGATTGAAGCCAGATTGATCGTTTAAATCGATTGTAAACATCGATGACAGTTTTTATTTTACTTTCTCGAGTATCAGAGGGTAGAATCGATATAGTTGACCGGTGTGAGGTTGGCGCGGTGACGTTTGACAGGAGGCCCTACTACCGGGAGTGGGACCGGGTGGTGCACTCACATAAATAGCGCTGCTCAGGGCGGGCGAGCCCTCTGGGTAGATCTGCAGCCGCGTTGATAACTTTGTGTGTCAGGGATATGTTGTGATTCTGGTGGACGTACTAGTCCGGTGTGTTTTGTGATGTGTGATTTGATGTGAGATCTGGATGTATGTTGAAATAATGGTTGTTGGAATATTGTTTGTACCACAGTCCAGTGGTGTCTGTAAACCGTGAGTAAAGTGATCTAATTATCGTGTCGCTAGCAAGGTTGGCTAGGTTCTGATATTCGTATGGTGTTAGCTATGGCATTGTTATCATGACCGCGGGTAGAGTAACTGTAATTGGTCGAGTTACATAAGGTCCGGGCGGGGAGGCCCCTTGGTTGGCCAGTTTGTAATTGTTCAGAGTTTCCATGCCAGTTTCCCCTTATGGCATTTTGATGGTGCTCGGATCTACCTAAACCCCTTTTAGGGATTGATTAGGTCCCGATCGTTCATGATAACAAACAATCGAGTCTATGGTGGTATAGTGTGTTTCAATTGTAACGACATTCGATATAGTTGGTAAAGTCTGTTTCAATAGTGATGACAAATTGGGGTAGTCCTGACAAAGAAAGTGTACGATGGTTCTCTAAAAGTTATTGTAGCATACGCCCACGCTTAGTGTGTTTCCGCGTGTAGCCCTTTGCGGTTTTCCTTTATTTATTCGCTTTGCCCCACCTACCATAGTTTTCTGCCTTCTCTCCGACATCAGAAGTGCGATAAAGGACCCTGTATTCTAAAGAATTTTCGAGATTAGGATCTGCAGATTACGGGATAAAGGATCTGTAGCCTACAGGGTTAATGATGGGCAGTTTGCTGAACGTTTCTTTTCTTAATTTCGTTGGTAGGAAGAAAGTGTGCAGAAACCCAATGCAAAAGTCGTTAATTTCCCAATTGATTAGATTTGCAATCGGAGGATGAGAATAGTTTCACTACTGAAATATTTTAATTGGTTTACAAAATTTCGTGAGATACTATAGGCCATAGTGTTTGAATTTCATGTGTAACTTGTGATCTTCTAAGTACTAGTTGGGAATTTGACGATTTATGGTAACTTAATTTAAATTCTAAATTCCATTTCTTACAAGTTTATTTTTCATTCGATCGTTTTGAACGTTTCTAGTGTGGGTAGAAAAAAATGCCACATGTTGTATCCGAATTGTCGATAAAAGAAAGTCTTGACTAACTTTTTTGAGTGTCAAACAATTAAAGTACCTAATCGATTTTCTTGTGGAAGTTAGAATCAGAATCGCAGAATCGGTGCTTTTTCTTAGCGGTGATCTAGCAAAACGAAAACGTCCGTCGGTAATATTTCTGTTCTTTTTAATCGGATGTGAAGTTTGAATTCGTTAAATTATTTTGTTGTGTACCATTTACTGTCGTAAACATAGTTAGAAATATTGTACGCCAAATAATGCACGACCAGTTTGACGTTTGCGAAAAATAGCCCGTTGTACTAATAGGGTTTTGCGATTGTATTTTGAATTAATTTTTGGAAGTTATCGATTGAAATGTTTGTCAGTGTAACGTATTAGAAAGTACGTACGTGATTTAGAAAAGTAGTTTTGCGAATTCGGCTACGTGGTTCGAAAACGCGATTCCGGCATAAAGTAGGTACCCAACTTGTGCGATTTTATTGTGAAAATTAGTTTGTTTAGTTGTTTGAGAAAATAATGCGGAACGAAATTAGTTAAAATTTAATATCCTATGTAACGGCTCTTTGTTTAAGTAACGTTTCAAATCAAAAAAATATTGAGAATTCGTAGTACGTTAAAAGCCGTGAATGAATCTACCTACCTGTAGCTACTTGTACGCTTAGTCATGACGAATTTTTGAGGAAGTGAACCCTTGTTTTTTTTTTTAAATAAAGAAAAAAAACCAGTTCCGTAATATTTAATTTCTGAGAAGCAAAGCCAATTTTACCAAAGTTGTGTGTACATCAGTATGTAGCTGTAGCTCCGCATTTGCGTAGTGAGTGTGCGGTGTGCATCTGATGACACAGATATTAGTTGTTATCCAGTCACTGGTCAAGTGGCTACCGGATTGTTTTGCTGGTTAAGTGATTCAATTCCGATGAGTTGCGAGTAAAGCAACGATAGTAAAGTTATTCAGTCACTGGTAGTGGCTACCGGATTGTTTCGCTGGATGAGTGATTCAATTCCGATGAGTTACGAGTAAAGTAACGATAGTGAAGTTGCTAAAATTGGTTTTAATAAAACTGAGTAATCTAAATCTAATCTAGTCTAGGCATTCAGGTCTAGTCACCGTATCAGGGGTTCCGGAGCATGTAATAGGTGCATGTTGACTGCTTTTTATGCGCAGTAACTCTTTGCGAGGAGTAGCACTTACGCAGCTGAGATGGTTAACTTCTGATAGGTTGCTAGGTTCTAACAGTGTGATTTTGTGTACAAAGTATCGTTGTTACTTCTTATTTCGTTATATAAAAAAAGCTACGTTTTAGATTTGGTAAGGCATAGTACGAAGCGTTAAATATGATCGTTTACCCTTAGTAGAAGTTGTCGAAGTACCATTAAAGTTAGATAGCTAAGATTATGAGAAGTTTTAAAACCGGAAGTGAGGTTGTTGTATTTCGGTCTTGGAGAGACCATGGAGTCATAGAATTTACTTGTTGAGAGTAGACATTATATGGACATTGGGTGTAGCTACGTGATAGCCGCAGACCGTGAATAAGATACCTCATGTTTGACTTTCGAAGATTTTATTGTTTATGACTAGTGATGTCACGGTGATTGTGACTATAATGGTACTTGATCGCTTTTACTGTAACTGAATTTATCTGGCAGGGTTTAAAAACTTTTTGATCTGGTAATGTTTTGGTCAGGAATAGCCGAGCGGTATTAAGAGTTGCTTTTAATTAGTTTCGAATCCAACACACGAGGACGTGTGTCAGCGCAGGATGGCCGTGTCGGGGATTGAAGCCAGATTGATCGTTTAAATCGATTGTAAACATCGATTACAGTTTTTATTTTACTTTCTCGAGTATCAGAGGGTAGAATCGATATAGTTGACCGGTGTGAGGTTGGCGCGGTGACGTTTGACAGGAGGCCCTACTACCGGGAGTGGGACCGGGTGGTGCACTCACATAAATAGCGCTGCTCAGGGCGGGCGAGCCCTCTGGGTAGATCTGCAGCCGCGTTGATAACTTTGTGTGTCAGGGATATGTTGTGATTCTGGTGGACGTACTAGTCCGGTGTGTTTTGTGATGTGTGATTTGATGTGAGATCTGGATGTATGTTGAAATAATGGTTGTTGGAATATTGTTTGTACCACAGTCCAGTGGTGTCTGTAAACCGTGAGTAAAGTGATCTAATTATCGTGTCGCTAGCAAGGTTGGCTAGGTTCTGATATTCGTATGGTGTTAGCTATGGCATTGTTATCATGACCGCGGGTAGAGTAACTGTAATTGGTCGAGTTACATAAGGTCCGGGCGGGGAGGCCCCTTGGTTGGCCAGTTTGTAATTGTTCAGAGTTTCCATGCCAGTTTCCCCTTATGGCATTTTGATGGTGCTCGGATCTACCTAAACCCCTTTTAGGGATTGATTAGGTCCCGATCGTTCATGATAACAAACAATCGAGTCTATGGTGGTATAGTGTGTTTCAATTGTAACGACATTCGATATAGTTGGTAAAGTCTGTTTCAATAGTGATGACAAATTGGGGTAGTCCTGACAAAGAAAGTGTACGATGGTTCTCTAAAAGTTATTGTAGCATACGCCCACGCTTAGTGTGTTTCCGCGTGTAGCCCTTTGCGGTTTTCCTTTATTTATTCGCTTTGCCCCACCTACCATAGTTTTTGCCTTTTCTCTCCGACATATATATTTTTAATATGTAATATTAAAGGTACAATATATCTTAATAAATCAAATTATATTAATAGCCAACTCAAGCAACCTCATTCCCATGGAGATCTGTCTTCTAAATAATCAGATATCTTGTAATATGCATTTTAAATCAATTATTGCTTAACTACAACTTTAAACTTGGATGATATCGCAGGAAGCACACGAACGAGCGACCTTACGCGTGCGACCTGTGCCCGCAGCGCTGCGTGTCCGCCTCCAACCTGCGCGCGCACCGCCGCCGCCATCTTGGACTCAACAAATTCCAAGTAAGTAAAAAATAATAATAAAAAGAAACCTCTGTGGCTAACAGTGTCACTTATTATATTTTTTTCTGTTTCTTGCAATAGCCGCCAACATAATATTACTAGCGACCCGCCCCGGCTCCGCACGGGAATATGGTTATTGTGGGTTATCCTTAAGTATATTATGCATGTATTATACATATAAACCTTCCTTTTGAATCACTCTATCTATTAAAAAAAACCGCATCAAAATCCGTTGTGTAGTTTTAAAGATTTAAGCATACATAGGGACATAGGGACATAGGGACAGAGAAAGCGACTTTGTTTTATACTATGTAGTGATTTCCATTAAAATTCCGTAATATGGTGAAGTTTTTTATTTTTCTGGTCGGGCTTACTTTATCGAACTCATGGTCCCCCGCAAGTCCGGTCAAGCTTGATCCGTCGTACCTTTTCGACTCAAGCATAGGTCAATTAAAAAAAAAAAAAAACTCATGGTCTAAGAAAACAAGGTCTAACACTCCGACCACGTGACTGACACCGTCCTACGTCATTTTGCCTGTTCAACCTTGTCGAATGCATGTAATAGACAAGGATGAACAGCGCAAAATGACGTAGGCTTGTGTCAGTCACGTGGTCGGAGTGTTAGACCTTGTTTTCTTAGACCATGATCGAACTAAAGATTTGTATTGAAAAATATCGTTTCGGACGGTTGGTTCCACCGCTAGGTTCCAATAGTGGGTCCATCTGGATTTTCAAGTACTTATGGTCCCATTTTGGTAGTGGAACCAACAGCATTAGTTTTAGCCAGCGTTTTTAGTACTTATAGCCCCACTAAGCTAAGCATACTCGCATGGGGCGATCGGTGTCAGTGTTTTGCCGGAGAGAATGTTACAATTAATTATGTAGGTATATCTACATACATACAAAGTCACGCCTCTTTTCCGGAAGGGTAGGCAGAAACGACTTCCTTCCACTTGCTACGATCCAGACATTGGCGCTTATTTTCATATCAAAATGCATGCTGTTGGGTTTAGAGTATTCCTGACCTGAATTTTTGTCAACACGACGACATTCCACTAAAATACAGTAACGGCCTCCGTATAGCAAATTCAATTCAATTGTATTTGTTACAGTGCTCATTTTGCAACAAAACGTTTGGATACAAGCAAACCCTGAATGAGCATATATCAATAAAGCACCAGCGATCCCAGTCGAACACATGCGAGGTCTGTGGAGCTGAGTACGCCTTAAGAAGCGGCTTGAGGAGACACGAGCGAAGAAAACACCCCGAGCTTATGCACAAAACTAATGTACTTCCTGACCCTGATATAGAGCAACATCAAAATAGACAAGAGTTGTATCCGAACAATGACGGTGAGAAGGATAAAGAACGTGTTCCTTATTCAAATAATGATGTTAATGATAAAAATAAAAAGGTAGGTGATTTATATAATATTGATGCAAGTAACAGTGAAGTAGTATACAGTACTGATGAAAATAAAACTAGTCAAGTAATTCCGAGTAATGATGGTGATAAAAACAAACAAGAAGCAATACATTTCAATCTGAATCAAGATTACGAATTGCTAAAAAAATCTAACAATTCTCTAATGCATCAAGGGCATCATAAAGATTTTGACTTGAAAGTTAAGGAAAACGATAGGTTTGTATGTTTTCAAAAATGTTTCAGCACTAAAGAAGGTGAAAATATTGTAATTGTTCTTCAAGAACAGGAGCAATAACTAATTCGTTAAGAGGAAATAATTATAGATAGATATAATAAGAAGGTACGTACACATAGATACAAAACAAAATAAAATGTATCATTCATTAAAAAAGGGAATGAATTCAATGAATAGTGATCCAAAAGGCACAGTATTCTATCTTTGAATGGAAATGGTAGCCTTGCGATGAGCCCTGATAATGATTTTGAGCAAAATCATCAAGAGTTTACACAAATGAAAAAAATAATATAATGTTAAGAAATATATGTGCCAAATTGTGCCAAGTATGTACCTATGTAATAGATTACAAGAATGAACAGTGAATATATTAGAAGAACTAGGTAATACAATCATCCGTGTATAATACGCATACTCTATGACACTCTATGTAATTTATGTAACCTATCATCTAAAAGCAATAAAAGTATATAAACGTATATAACTGTCCCTTTGATTTATTATTGTTTGACGTATTCCTTGTTTACTAAGGTGCCTTAGAACAACATAACTGTTTTTACTTTACTTATTTTATTATTTGAGTAAATATTACATCAACTTCTATTATGCAATTTGGAAGTACGAGTAGCAAGTAGGTCTTGCTTTGAGCAAAGCTTATTAACTTCTGTAATTACGTCATTAAGTGTTCTAAGGCTCCCCCTTTAATATAAGTATAAAATAATTTTGAATTTTTGAAAAGTACTTGCCTTCCGGCCTGCGACTCCGCCCACGTGTTATTTTTCCAGTGGGAAATAGATATTTTACCGTTGTAAAAAGTAATCCTTCCTGTGTTGCCAGCGATCACTTTACAATTTTGTATCGTAATTCGTTTAACCCTATATATATGCCTGCAAACGTAACAGACAGATTCCTTTAGGTTCATAGGGACCACTTCCCAAAAGGTCAACTTCCCAAAATAACAACATTTTACAATTTTTAATCCCACTTACTTTTGCATAGTAAGATTTGTATTGTAAACGGCGCGATATGTAAAAAAAGGTTACGTAGTCTGTGGTAAAAACGGGGTCAAAAACCCCGATTTCTCTTGAATTTCATCGAGTCATTGGTTTGCATTGCTCCCAAAACGGTAAGGGCAGTTGTGAATTTTCCTTAGCAACCACAACTGAAAAATTCAAAATTAAACATGCATATTAATATAACGGAGTGTCGGTGGCCAAGTTGCTTGGGCCGCTGACTTCCATTCGGAAGTTCACTCGTTGAAGCCTCGGCATGTAGCAATGTGTTAATTGATCTTCGAATTATTATGTACGTTCGACGCTCTTACGGTGAAGGAAAACATCGTGAGGAAACCTGCACATTCCAGCGAAGTAATTCAAAGGTTGTGTGTGAAGTTGACCAATCCGTATTGGGCCAACGTGGTCGACTAAGGCCTGTTTATTTGTAACGAGGTGCTTTGCAAACTCATTTCCTCCCAATTTTCAATTTCTTATCTAAATTCAAACATTCAATTTTGGAATTATTCGTCATTCATACGTCATCCTCGTCCATGTTTTTTCTGTTTTCGCCTTGACTTCCTACATGGACGGCAGTGTTTCTTAAAATGTGTATAACTGTGTTTAGTTCCGTATAAGTTGAGTTTAAACTTGATTTGTTTTCATGTGAATAAAATGTAAATAAACCAGTTCAGTCCAAACAGTTCCTCGTGGCGTTCTTATTTTACTACAGGTGCGTGGAGCCTAGGGAAACATCAATCTTCAGCCGCTCCTGACAGCTCGCTAAGGTCTTGGTGACCACCCTTGCTCTTCGTGTGGGTTTCGAAGTTTAACCTACCTCACAAACCCTGGTGTCAGAATTATTGAACCGCCTAAGGTTTTTGACATGGCTCCTGTAACGACTATATCCGTAGATCACAGCCGGGACCAAGGGCTTTACGTGCCTTGCGAAGCACGGAATCATCTTTCTTTTCGGACAATCTGGTGATTCAGCCTGCAATGTGCTAACTAAACTGGGGAAAGTCTCATAAAGTGATATAGATATTCGACAAGTTCTCCACCGGGATTCGAACCCGGAACCTCCGTAACGTCAGGCGAGCTTTTGACCATTCGACCACATTCACCATTTCAGTCAGGGTAGCCTTGGTGGGGGCATAATAATATATGCGTTGTTAATGAACTGTGTGTGTAGCTCCGTTGCCTTCATATTAGTAGTACGCCTGCCTTCAAACCATAGGGTCGGATATATACCTTTCTTTAGCGACAAAACACAACACGACACCTGCATGGTTTAGGTTAACCATGCAGATGAAAAAAGTCGCAACACAAAGTAAATGTGTCGCTCGGCATGCGGTCGACAGTACTAGGTGCCAGTATTTAACCAGCATGGGCCGGTAAACCGGTTTTAATGATCGATGAACATTTTCGATCAATTTGTTTTATGATTATTAAAACGGTGCGGCGACACGCGATCCTACCTCGCGGGAATCCCTTGCCTTAGACATATTTTTAGTATTCTGTGTCTTGGGTGTGATTTGGTTTTTTGAAAACCCGTCATGTTGTGAAAGATTTTATTTGTTTTTATTATTATGTAGTAGGTTTGTTTTTATTTGAATGTAGGCTTTATAAAAGTCATTGCCTTCTATTGAAAAGAAGCCGGTAACACTACGCTAATAGTAGATTCGACAGAGGTGGGAAAACCGCGCTTCGCTCTTGAAGATTCGGGCAAGTCAAAGATCTAATAAACCCAGGGCCCCCTTTCTACGTAAAAACTCCTTTTTGAATTTTTAATGTTTGTTAGTTAATCCCATATCTATAAAAGCTCTGCGGGTTCGCAGGCGTTACAAAAAATTTTACATGGAAATTAGACTTTTATTAACCGACTTCAAAAAAATAGGAGGTTCTCAATTCGACGCGTTTTTTTTTTTTTTTTGTTAATGTTATAAGATATCTCCGCCAATTGTGAACCGATTTTCAAAATTCTTTTTTTTAATTGACTAGGTTTACTTGCAGGGTGGTCCCATAAAAATTTCGCTAAGATCGGACGATTAAATTTGAAGATATGAGGAAATAACTCCTCAATTGACGATGCCGTTATACCCGATCGGTAAATTGTTTTGGCAATATCTCGGCTTCTTATCAATCGATTTCAATATTTTTTTGTTTTATAGATAGAACTTGTACTCAAAATTGTTTCATATAAATTTGGATTATATCTGATGGCGGAGTAGAAGACTAAAACGAAAACTCTTCAAAAAACAACAGCACACTCATTGCGTTGCTTTTGTTATAATTGAAACAACAAGAAATATGCGGTTTTGGTTCATTTATTCTGTAAACTAGTCATAGATTAAAGATTTGAAAACCCCAAGTAAAGATAACAACTTAAGAATTTTTCCGTGGACTAAACGGGCGAGCGTCATCGTCGGTATCGTAGTGGTTTGGTCAGTTGTTCGCCATTCGGATAACTTAGGTTACAGTCCAATCAAGCAATGTTTTAGAATTTTAAATTCAAACGTAAGACTGTAAAGGAAACATAGTGAGAAAATCTGCATATAATTATGTACTAAACAAAACAAATTAAAGTTTCGTGTGAGTAACTTGTCATGGTAAATTTTCACTAAAAAGGGTAAAATAAAAAGATAATTTAAAAAATATATAAAACCGCCTTCAATGTTAGGATCTACACTAAAAAGTTAAAAATAAAATATAAATCTAGCTGAAAGCATAGAAATATAATATGGTTATTAATATTCCTTATTTACATAAATTGTAACATCATATAAACACGTGTAGACATTGTTATACACTTCATCTTGTCGGTGCCAGCTAATATCATCACCATCATTTCGACCAAAAGACTTCTACTGCTAGCAGTCATCTATAGTGGGCTCAGTACCTAGTACTTTGACCGCGTCCTTTAATATTTTATATTCAACAATCTGAGCTTTGGAGATCAGATGTGGTCCCGATTAAATAGCTAGCCTCAAATGGCACCGACTCCAAGGTGAAGTGTATAACAATGTCTAAACATGTTTATATGATGTTACAATTTATGTAAATAAGGAATGAAAAATGAAAAATGAAATGAAAAATGCATTTATTCAACAATAATGTAAGTACAACCTTAATACATATTAGGTAAGAGCTACGACATATAATTACTTTGTAATAAGATGCTACCAACACATTATTGTGACGTTTAGTCCTAGCAGAGGTTTTTCGTGGTCCCCACACTAGGCAAGCCTGTATCGTGGGGATATTAATAGCCATATTAAATTTCTA
Source organism: Teleiodes luculella (assembly GCA_948473455.1). NCBI lineage: Eukaryota > Metazoa > Arthropoda > Insecta > Lepidoptera > Gelechiidae > Teleiodes > Teleiodes luculella. Next base: position 11,642,205 of record OX419600.1, read on the forward strand.
TGCTTTCAGCTAGATTTATATTTTATTTTTAACTTTTTAGTGTAGGTCCTAACATTGAAGGCGGTTTTATATATTTTTTAAATTATCTTTTTATATTCAAATATAAATTCTGGGTAATGGCCAGTTTACTCTGAAGAGTTGAATTTTATAAAAAGTTGGAATTTGGCGTATCCTTTAACAATTGAAAGAATGCTTAAAAGGATCGAATATAATGATTGCGAAATATATTTTAGATATAGGTGTTTACAGGACTGTAACTAGGTAAAAGATCAGTAATGACAGTCAACAACATAAAACAAGGTCTGTCACTAAGGATATGTCATTCATGTCATTCCTAACATTCACTCCCCTTTTTGAAACAACCAGCTTGTTTCATCAGCTCGTAAAGTCTTGGTTTGAAGAGGGGCTTGGTGAGGAAGTCAGCTAACTGCTCTTTGGCTTCTATTTTTTCAACGATTAGTTCTTTAGATAGAACACACTCACGAACAAAGAAGTGTCTAAGCCTTATGTGTTTCGTCCGATTATGTCGCTCATAGGGCGGATCATAAGCCAGTCTTATGGCAGCTTCATTGTCCACAAACAATCTAGGTATGTTCTGTGGTCTATTTTCCATGAACGAAATTATTTTGTTTAGCCACAGGATTTCTCTGGCAGCTTCACTGGCAGCAACAATTTCTGCCTCTGTTGAAGATAATGCAACAGTTAATTGTCTTTTACTTTGCCAAGCTATAGCACTTCCAGCATTCTTGCAAATCATGCCACTTGTTGATCTTCCCGTAGAGTCATCACCTCCATGGTCTGCGTCACTGTAGCATATAAGCCCTTTGCAATTGTCTGAACATTTGTAAATAATTCCAAAATCGATAGTACCTTTTATGTACCGCAAGATGCGTTTGACTTGCATCACATCTTCTGGAGAAGGATTGTCCAACTTACGTGAAACCACTCCTACGGCATAGGCAATATCGGGCCGAGTTCCAACCATCAAGTATGATAGTGCTCCAACTACTTGTCTATAAGGAAAGTTTGCAGTTGATTCCTCATTAGGTTGTGTTTGGATGCAGTGACCGCTATCCTTAACTATCGGGGTCACAGCTGCTTTGCAGTCTAGCATTCCGAAACGTTCTAAAAGTTTCTTGGCGTATCCTTTCTGGCTTATCAGGATTGATCCATCAGGTTTACTTTCAATTTCAATCCCAAGATAGTAGGAAGCGCTCTTAGTTGTAATCTTAAAACGATTCCTTAATTCAATTAAAAACTTTTCAGCCTGTTTGTTGTCCGCAGCTGCTAAAAGCCCGTCGTCAACATATAAAGCTAGCAACAGCTTACTCTTCCCCTCGCCTCTTTTAAACAAACAGGGATCACCTTCGCATTGTTGAAATCCAATCTTTAGGACGTACTCTGTTATAGTAGAGTTCCAGCAACGAGGGGCTTGTTTCAACCCATACAGACTTCGCTTGAGTCGGCATACTTTTCCATCACTGGGATATCCTTCAGGTGGCTTCATGAAGATCTCTTCTTTTAGATTCCCATATAGGAATGCTGTTGACACATCGAATTGAGATAATGCGAGGTTTTCTTGAGCAGCAATACTAAGTAAGGCTCTTATAGTGCTTAACTTTGCAACTGGGCTGAAAGTCTCATAAAAGTCTATTCCCTTTTTCTGTGAATAGCCTTTGATCACAAGACGCGCTTTATATTTATCAATGGACCCGTCAGCATTCGTCTTGATTTTGAAGATCCATTTACAAGGAATGGCTTTTCTTCCTTTGGGTAGTTCTACCATTTCCCAAGTTTCATTTTCTTTAAGCGAATTTATTTCGCTGTCCATTGCTTTAAGCCATTTGTCAGAGTCTTTAGCGTTCATAGCTTCTCTGTATGTATTAGGCTCCATGAGAAGTTCACCAGTGGTCGAAATTGCACTGTAACAGACGTTGCAAACGAAGTCCTTAAACCGAGCGGGAGGCTTTAGATTCGAACGGTCTCGAAGTGTTCTTCGACCTTCAGCTTCGATTTCAGCTTCTGATAGATGAGAGTTAGAGACATTATCGGTTTCCAGTTCCGCTGAAATATGGTCAGAAAGCGATAAATCGTCGTTTCTATTCTCGTCGTTGACTGTATCTAGTGTTTCAACTTGGTCTTCTGTCTCATTGTTGGAATGTTCCAAAGGAGGTATATAAACCGGCTCTTCATAATGACTAGACGAGGGTGGTTCGATTGCTTGTTCAATAGATGACGTGTCAATCGTTGTTCCAGTCTCGTTAGTTGTTGGAGGACGGTCTTCACTGGAGTTGCTAAGTTCAAAGTCAGGTAATCTGAACCTGACTTGGCTTCGATCAACATTGCTTACGGGAGCGGGATTATCTATGATCTCTGCAATGTGACCACTTAAGGGAGTTTCATCAAACGTGACGTCTCTCGATCGTGTCAGTTTGAAAGTGTTGGGATTCCATACACGATAACCGTCGTCGGAGTCGTAGCCGATAAGTATTCCCTTAAATGCCTTCTTATCCAGTTTCTTCCTTCGCTGTTTGGGAACATGTGGATAGCAAGTGGATCCGATTATTCTTAGGTGGTGAATTCTTGGCTTTTTGTTATGCCAAAGTTCGTATGGCGTTTTACCCTCTACAGTTGTGGGTCCTGTTCTGTTGAGAATGTACACCGAAGTATTAACCATTTCCGCCCATAAAGCGGCAGGTATGTTGGCATGTGCATGCATCAGACTTCGCGCCATCTCCACAACGGTGCGATTGTCCCTTTCAGTGGGATTCTGCTGTGGGGTGTAGGGCATAGTCAATCGTTGCTTAATGCCTTCTTTGCTGAGAATAGCGCGTACTTTGCCATTGTCGAACTCGCCGCCGTTGTCGCTTAGTAGCTGTTCAATTTTGATTCCAGCAACCTTCACTTCAGCCAGCATCATTGACAGTTTGGTGTGTACTTCTGCCTTTTCTCGCAAAAAGTAAACAAATCTGTATCGGGTGTAGGAGTCTTTGAAGAGAACAAAGTAACGAAGCTGTGTAAATGAGTATGGGAAGGGTCCACAGACATCAGCATAGACTAATTCTCCAGGTCGAGTTGCCTTTTCTCTGGTTCCGAATTTTAGTCGATGAGATTTTCCATAGATGCAACCTTCACAAAGTTCTTTGGTAACTTCTGTTTTAATTTTGAATTCTCTTTCAATAAGCTTCTTCACATGAGTTTTGCTTTGGTGACCGAACCTTTCATGGTATAGCTGTAACAGATTTGGTGTTGTAGACAGCTGGTTCACTTCGGTTGGCTTGATGCATCTCAGTTTGAGCTTGTATAATCCTCCTGACTTCTCCCGATTTCCGATTAGCTTGATCTTTCCATCCATTTTTAGGATGCATTTACGTACAGTCGATTGAAAGACACTGTTGTCCGAAAGGTCATGGGTAGCAAGGACTGAGAATAGGTTTCTGCTAATCGATGGAACAAACCAGACATTTTTCAGTATTATCTTTTCAGTTTTTCCATTTATGTCAGCTTCAGCCAGTATATCTCCGATTCCTACAGCGTCTATGCACTGTCCGTTAGCTCCGGTAACTGTGTGTCTGCTGTCGAAGCGGGCAAAGCTTTGGAATAGATCCCCACGATTGGTAATATGTGACGTCGCTCCGTTGTCCACATACCAATGTTCATGGTCGGTTCCGCCAAACCCTCCAGCTAGGTTCACATTCATTGCTGTAATGTTAATGTTTGCTGAGGTAGATACCATTTCTGGTTTTCCATCTGCAGTCCATTTTCTACAGTCAGTAATCCGGTGGCCAGCTTTCTTGCAGTAAGAACATCGTAGGTCCTTGCATTTATTCTTCTTCTTTGAGTTATTTTTATTACCCTTTCCTTTAACATGGTTTGCATATAGGGCTTCGGCTTGTGAAGATTCATCTGGGATTGATTCATTGTTCCGCAGGATATTTTCGTGGGCACACAGCTGGCTCGTTAGATTTTCCACAGTACGTTGACTTTTGGAAATCATTAGCCAACTTGACTTAAAGTTCATAAACTCCGGAGGTAAGGTATCTAGAATTTTACAGATCAGGAGAATCTCGGGGAGTTTCGCTTCTGTCTGTAATTCTTGGCACAACTCGCTCCAAATATTTTTCAGGGCGGAGACGTGGGTAACCATATCGTGACCGGACTCCTTTTTGTACCCGAAAAACTTTAGGCAAAGATCATACGTCTTGTCGACGCAGCTTCCTCCAAAGAGACGTTCAAGTTCATCCCACATAGGTTTGGCATCTTCAAACCTTAACACTTTTTGCAAAATGTCATCGGACATGTTCGTTGTAAACAGCAAAAGCATCGCAGCATTCATATTATTGAAGTCCTTGAGCTCCTTTTCGTATTTAGCCAGTTCAGCGGCTTCTGTTGACGTCTGGATTGGCTTGGTCTTCTTGCCATCTAGAATTTCCATGCATCCAGGCATTGTCTTCAGAACTATAAGGATTTTGTACTTCCATATTTTGTAGTTTTTACTGTCCAGTAATCCAACTTGGACTTTAGCAGCGTTTACAACCATTTGATCCATTTTGTAGAATATAATTGACAGCTACGAAAAACTTTCCAAAATTTTATGCTTGCGACGATTTTTTGATAAAATTATACTTCGCGTAAAGCTCTGCTACCACTTTAACAATTGAAAGAATGCTTAAAAGGATCGAATATAATGATTGCGAAATATATTTTAGATATAGGTGTTTAAAGGACTGTAACTAGGTAAAAGATCAGTAATGACAGTCAACAACATAAAACTAAGGATATGTCATTCATGTCATTCCTAACAGTATCAATGTAAGTATGCCCTCCTCCTCGCGTCGATATCCCCCCGAGGAATCAATTTATCGTGGACAATGTTCCGCCATCTGTGCCTGTCTTTGGCGATCTGGAGTGCCTCATGAACCTTTACGTCGAGGGTTGACCTGATCTCGTCAGACCATCTTAACGGGCTGCGACCTCTAGGCCGTTTACCGGCTACTTTCCCCGTAACCATCAGCTGCTTCAAGCTATGACCATCTTTCCTGGCTATATGACCAAAATATTCAAGGACTACGGCGGCAGACAGTTGATATGTTGTTGTGAGTATGTACCTATGTAGGTAGTGTAATATTAAGTAGGAATGTTTATTGGTCAAACTTCGGGGAAGACTTGGGTAAGATTTTGACCTTCGGTTAGACCCGATACCAACAACAATGTTTATTTTGACGTAGAAAAAAAATCGCTATAACGTAAATGACGCCATTTTCTAAACTCGTTTTATGACCATTTAAATGTTTTTTTAAACCGAATCTATAAACTTGATTGTTAAATAAAATAAATACATAATATTCGCTTCGCTCATTGATATTGATACTCGCGCGCGCTACCTAAGAACAGGTATTTCCAAAATGTTTACCTTAACACTAATATTTTCCTCATCTTACTAGCTCTTCCTCTGTGGCTTCGTTCGAGTACTTAACGAAGTGACCAGACTTTTAGTAAGCTTACAGCAAAGATCTGTCTTTTACCCACCTGCCCAAGCTAAAAGTTTTGTTTAATAATAATTATTATTATTTATTTTGGTCTTCAAAATTTACCTTACTCTAAGTTGTTTTTAGTATAGTACATACTTGTATTTAAAGTCGGTGTGAAGGTATGTACCTACTTATGAAGACGCGAGTCTGCTCCAAGTCACCAGTATCACAGAATACCAACCAATACCCCCAGTAGTACTTCTAACTAAATAGGTAAATATGTGATGCCAAATTCTGACGAACTAAATTATAACTATGAAAAGAAAGGTTACTGGTACGTTTAGTTGAGGTTACAAATATATGCGCGGGCGCATGTGTGTGTGTGTGTGTGTGTTTAGCTCTTTTTTATATGCATGTCACTTAATACAGACAGGCTCTACCTCAATCAGATGAGATGACTCTACATTTATTTATTCAGTCGCCAACTCTAGTACCGCACCAATGCAATTAGGAGCTTTATCTACGTGCCTGTATCTGGCTCACGTAGGTAAGTTAATGGGGAGCCCAGAGTTGGGTTCTGATCTGACTGTTCTCAGGTAATTCACATAGCTGCATGCAGCTGCAACGTCACAGATTAATAAATGCAGCGTTTATTTGATGTAGAGATGCAAACCTGTCCCAAAGAACATCGCCCATATTTTTTATTCTATACTAGCAGTCCGCCCGCGGCTATAAGCCCGCGTTGTTTTTTTTTTGTTTTTTTTTTTTACCTTTTAAACCTTCCCTGGACTTTCATGAATATTTCAAGACCAAAATTAGCCAAATCGGTTCAGCCGTTCTCGAGTTTTAGTGAGACTAACGAACAGCAATTCATTTTTATATATAAGATTTACCATAGATAAATAAATATGTGGGAACATCTTACATACGGCCACCTGACCCCAAACTAGGCATAGCCTGTACTATAGGTATATTATGTATATATCAATACATAATATATAGGATAAGATAAATACATTCTTAAATAAATATAGAAATCGAACCAATAGGCAAATACAAGTGCTTATTACATGAATGTTTGCCTTAGTTTCAAACATGACCCTGTGCATCGAAATAACGCACTAAACCTAACTAAAACCACAGAATACCAAATAGTAGTCCCCTAAAACTAACTGAACAAGAGCCGGTCTTGGTTTGAGCTTTGGGCAAAGCTTTTTAGCTGCTTATATGACGTCATTAGTAATCTATGATGAATAAAAACAATTAAATTTGAATTAAACTACGGGGCCGCCCGGCCGTTTAAATGAGTCAAAAATGATTTTAGAGACGATTCTCGATAACGAGTATTGTCTAACTGTAGGTTTATGTATAACAGAATGGGTGATTAAAATGAATAATATTTATTTTAACATTTAAGTTACTAACAGAAGGTTTTTATCACTATACGTTTTGTAGTATTAAAGTAAGTTTTTGCTTGACTCTGCTTTCTCCTTCCTGATGATTTCAACATATAATTAAGCCTTACCGGATTACAAGCACAATGAAATGGATGAAATTATTGGGCTTCTACGTAACGAACTCTGGTTAATGTCACCCAAGTAAGCCGGTTTTACGTACACTGAGAATCTTGTAATTGCAGTAAGCATGTAGTAAGGAAAGGCGCATGCTTGGAAATTTTACGGTTCTCTTCTTCAAAAAGCTGTAATACCTAATTAGGGTTAACACTCGAGCCACGAGTTTGTCAATTACCTTTAAACACAAATAAGTATTTTGAATTTCTTCGGTGCCTGCAGATTTAAAAAGAAGGAGAAATATTGGGAAAGAACACTTATGGTAGGGATCGAATCGGGCGTTTTCCGCTTGGAAACCACTACGTTACTCAGGCAAGTTAGTAGAAATATACACAGGAGAAACTTGAACCAGACATACTTCATAGTTCATTATACTGCCTTGAGCGTTGAATAAGAAACTAAGATTGCTGCCATTTAGTTAAACTGAACCCATAAAAAGCGGGCGGTAAATCCCCCCGACCATAGACAGAAAATCCATGAGACTACACTAACTAAACTAATGAGTTACTGTTTTCTAAGCAGGCTCTAACTTACTACTGTGTGTTGTGTATTTTCAATCTGTATTAAAAACAATACGAGTAATTAAATTTGCGATCGGACCAGAGAAAATAGTCATTATATCATCGGATTCAATTCGGAATTCAACACTGACGGTGAAGAAAAAACAATATGAGAAAATCTGCATAATATACCTGCGAAGAAAATCAAAGGTTGTTTGTGAAGTCGACCAACCCGCACTGAGCCTGCGCGGTAGTAAAAGTTGCGCACCCTGATTCATGATTATTTGATCACTAGCTTCCCGGCGCAGCTCCACCCGCGTTAACAGTTTTTCACGTGGGAATGAAGCATTTTCCCGCGGAAAAGATAGCCTATGTTACAAAGGGTGAATGTTGCTTTCTATTAGCGAAAGAATTTTTGAAATCGGCTCAGTATTTTTTTAGTTTATTCATTACAAACATACACACACACACGCACAAATACAAATCTTTTCTCTTTATAATAATATATAATAAATTAATAATATATATAGTTTGAATAAGTGTTTAATATGAGGGAGACAGAGAATGATAAACGTATGTAAATTATTTTGAGCGTTACTGTGTTTTTTTTGAGATTTAAATATTATTTAAATTAACATTTTATTATTATTATTAATAATATAGTTTTAACCAGTATTACCTATGATTTGTTACTGCACAGATAGGCAAAGCCTTTGTGTCCATCTTTACGTGATTCGCTTCGCCGATCTGTGGAGGGCTTTTTGTCTGATGTTCGTCCCGATTTTGTCAGACGGAACCTAATGGGCCCAATTCTCTAAATTTAAGTTGTTGGTCTCTTTCATATGGGAATCGAAAAGTATGGGAGATGAATGAATTTAATTTCGAATGAATGAAAATAAGCTGCGCCGCCGCTGTTAAATTCAGCTTCATTTAGTCAGGATATTTTTGCATGCCTGCTAAACTAGTGCAAACTAAGCGTAAAATCGATGTTAGACGTCTCTAAATTTAAGTTAACAATCACCTGTCCCTTTTCGTTCTTAAGAACGTGAAAGGGTGATATGGTTTTTAAATTGAAATTAGAGTGTAATATGTAGAATCGGGCCCAATATCCAATCTTAGCGTTTTCATTCGTTTAATTCGGAGCGTTCGCGTTGCCCCTGGATAAGGGAGAACAGAGTTAATCATGGTTGTCTGGGTAGATTGGTTTAGTCATATACAACTTTAAAATTTCTTGCCAGCTGTATTTTTCTTACTACGAACGTTCATGTATTCATGTTTGTAAGAATTTGATTGAAAAAAATTGAAATGTGCAGCGGAACGAATCGAGTGAGCAACCCTAGCAAGCGACCGTCATCATAGAGATGGTAATTAATGCCTAAATTTACTAAAAAAAGTTGGGAAAGATCTTAAATTATTAAATAGGTATGAATGTTTTTTTGCTGAAACAAATCGAAGAGCTTCACAGAGAGTTTTAATTCAAGTATTGCTCTCCAGTTTTCGCAAAAATTGTTGCATTCTGTGAGATTATCAGAAGAAAAAGGAACCTGATATCATCAGGACCCATGTGAGTATCATATTTTTTAGTCAACACACGTAAAAAGGCAATACCTCACCAGCCAGTCCTGCTCAGTACCTCATTACCCCCCGTCATGAGAGCACGCACTCTTCAAAAATCATGACACGCGAAATTCAAAAATTGAAAAAAAATACTGACTGGTTTTATAAATTTCATACAAACATGACTGCAGGATTAATAAGTGTAGTTTTAGTTTTAAATAGTGTAGTTTTTATTAGTGGCCAGTCGCCGTGTCCGGATGTGTTTGATTATAGGGACGGTGGGGATGGTGTGTATGGGTTGATAACTGTCAGGCCCACTGGGGCTGTGTCTACGCTCCAGATCAGGGCGAATTTCACTATAGCAACTAGACTTCTTAATGTAAGTAAGGGAGTACATATATTTATTTAATTATTTATTGTACATAGCAAGGAAGTCATATAGCTTCCATCAGGAAACAAAAATAAGTATAATCCAAAATGGTGACCTTTTTGGTACGTATTATTATTTTTAAAAAGCTGGTTTTGTATTATAAGTATTTTACAAAAAGCGTTTCATTAGGTTTTCTCGGTTCACGTCATATCTCAAAGTGATACAAGTTACAAAAATAAAAATAGCAAAACAACTAAAACATGTTATTCTGTAGGTACTCGATAAGCCGATTCTAAAAAAGCCGAATATTTAAATTTTTGATCGGTATTGATTGGTATTTCTGACAAATATTTTAGGTCATTGATATGTGATCATAGTGTACGTACAGTGGAAAATTCGTCGATAAAATACTTACAATACCTACTATTTTATCTTTTTCGATGTACCGCCGATGATGTTGAACCGATTCTAACTCTGGAACCCTAATAAGGCACTTTGAATATCTTTAGCAAGTGCCGGTACAGGCAGATTTACAGACAAATTTATTTGTTTCTATTCTACATGCAAAATAAATGCGCTAACGCACGGCGTAGTAGTAAATTATTACTACGACACAACTGGGCTCGTTGATGTCTTTTGTACGCGTTAACTATGAAGCTACATTGTTACTCGAAAAATAATTTCAATAAAAAATTGAAAAACGAGTAAAACACGAAACTAATCATAATTTAACTTGAAATAAAGTGTAAAGCTAGGCGGTAAATAATAATGGAAGGAAGGAAAATTGAATTTTATAAAAAAATATTAAAGGGAAACGTCGTCCTCGAATCTTCGACAACAAAGTTATTTATTTACTGTATCATTCATATCCATGGATTTTCCTTCCTTGCACTTAAGTTAGATAGTTAGTTACGTAAACATCCATATAATATTGCGTCTTTTATAAATATATGCAGTATATTGAAAGTGTTGAGAAAACATCACATTAGTCACCACTTAGTAATGTATTGACACGGGTGCAATATAAAAAACCTGTTTGTAACTGTTCATTATAAATCATCAGAAAGTTACTTTAAGGTCAACGACCGACCTTACATATTGGAAGCTCAGCTGCAGGATTGCAATTTTTAAATTTCCCTTCAGATAACAATTACCCTTCAGGTAACAATGTGCCTACTCGCCGGCGGGGGCGCGTCCTAAACCAAAATCGAAACTAATAATCAGAGACGGAGCTCTCAGGCGTCGCGTCGTCTCCTTCACGATGTTTTTCCGTATCAGCGCACTAGGCCTAGGTCCGAGGCTCCCTCGAGCCGCCCCTAGACGCGTTGGTACATGACTACTTTGGGGTAGAGCAATGCGCTCCCCCGCAAGTCCGGTAAAGCTTGATTCGTCGTACTTTTTCAACTCAAGCATAGGTCAATTTAAAAAAAACTTAAATTGATATAACATTAAGGGTTGGACCACATCTGGCAGCACGGAATCGCCTTTTTCCGTCGCCCTTTCTCTTTCTGTCGCTTAGAACTGCCATTTGCTAGACCGAGACAGAAAGCATAATGCGATCGCCTCGAGGATTCCGCCGCGTGCTATCGCATTATGCTTTCTGTCTCGGTCTAGCAAATGGCAGTTTTAAGCGACAGAAAGAGAAAGGGCGACGGAAAAAGGCGATTCCGTGCTGCCAGATGTAGTTCAACCCTAACTCTCCGTCCAGCGGCTCCGCCCGTGTAAACAGTTTTTTTCATAGGAATGAGTGATAATAATCATTCTAAAAACGTGTTGTAACATTTTCCGTGAAAGAGTTTAGAAATGAAAGAGTCGTTGTTGGATTACTAAATAGGTATCAACCTGTCGCCCTTGTAGAATAAAATTAAGCTAACAGCCATGAACTATGCTCTCGTAGCATACATGGATTGTTTAGAAATTTCTCTAATAAAAATCGATTGCGATCGGACATAATGAACGTATATAAATAAGGCCGCTTTGACTCTCGTAGGTACGTGTTTTGTATTGTTTTCTTGTGTACTGTTTATTTTGGCGTCAATCAAATAAACTTTTTGTAATTCATTATTCAAGAATACAATTCCAGGTTTTCGTTGTCGTTCGGGTTTACGATAACAAGAAATTAAGAATACGAAGAAAGAGCGAATTTTAGGAGTAAATATAAATAGTTAGATTTTTCTCCCCCGATAAGTTTCATCAAAATCATTCGTATCTGTTAAAAAAATGTCATTTATCTCATTTTATCATATTTGTTTTCAATTTCAAATGGATTGTCGTTATATAATCTTACCCTGCTAGATTATATCGTGAATTAAAATGAAATGGCGCTGACTCAGCATTTACTGCTTAGTTATCATACTGCAGCGCATTTTATCTCAATCACTGCGTTCTTCGGCAATATAACCTCAGACAACCTCTGTAGCCTGGTGGAAAAATGCTCGCCTCATGTTTTGAAGAAGGTTCAAATCATTTGGTTGTCCGAAAAATGATGGTTCCGTGCTTCGGAAGGCACGTAAATAAAGCCATTGGTCCCGGATATTCTGACTGAGGTCGGTCGATGACCTTACATGAAAAGAAAAAAGAAGCAATTCACATTTACATGCGCATTATTCCACATGCACTTGCGCTTTATTTGATGGAAAGCAGTTGCGTTGGAGACGTGGATTAGCGAGTAAATAACAAAAGTTTGAGGAAAATTGACACTCAAAACCCGGTGCGAGTCGCCTTGTTTTCTACATAAAATACGAAAGAACCCCAAAACGGCAAATACAAAATCATTTCTCACGTGGTATAAAGTATTCGTTTCTCCAGACATTGGCCTGGCGTCTTTCTAGAGCGCCTTCCCGCTGCGTTTTTTTGGAACACAATATTTTAGCGAACACAACATTTTTTTGTTTCACTCGCTTTCCTGCCAGCGTTAGCGACGCTGGAAACGCTCGAAAAACGCCAGTGTGGGGGGTCTGTTAATGAGATAGTTGTATGTATGGTGAAGTTTATTGTATTTTTTATTTCCGTGAAAGAAATTCTGGAAAGTTGTTCAGGTCCATTGACTGATTATGTCCTTACAGTTTTTGTTAAATTGTCACTTACACCCTTTGTATAACAACTTGTATAGTATTTATATTATTTGTTTAAATAGAGCCTCATTTAACTATCTATCTATACTTATCTATTATTCTCCGTTCAGCTGTTTCAGTGTTGAAGTGATTTACGCATTTATACCAGCGAGATGAGATTATGACATCTTAAACGCTAAAGAGAGGTCTTTTCTGAACCTGACGACGAAATCACTGATGCAGTTAAAGCAGCTAGAGAATTTAGATTACACCTAATGGAATGCCCTTCTGGTACCGTACCCGCCGGCGGGGGCGCGGCCGAAAACAAAATCAAAACTAATAACGCCCCTATACGTGTTGTTACATTACTACTTTGGGGTAGAGCCACGTAGAGTCTTTCGCTTCCCCGCTAGTCCGGTCAAGTCCGGTGAAGCTAGATTCGTCGTACTTATACGACACAAGCATAGGTCCATTAAAAAAAGCTAAAGTGAGGTAATTCTCAAGTTAGGTACCTTTTTTTGGTTTTTCCTTATGGTACTGTGGAGGCAAAGGGAAGATCTTCCGCCGGGCATGGTGGTGAGCCCGGGGACCGCGGTCCAACTGAACTTCGTTGGAACTTGTATTTGTTCAATGTCTTGCGAAAACTCTGATAGCGCGTTTTAGGCCTCGGCTTCTAATTGGTCGCTCCTCTAATGACGTACTCGTAGGTAGTATGTGGCGCGCCGCCACAGTACAATCATCAATCACTTACCGTTACTATCTTATGTAACTGATCAATATCATTAATCCTGTCAAAGTATTTATAGTTAGGTCAATTAAAGTCAGCCAAACTGATTAACAAAAAGACAAATTCAAATTTAAATAAATTCTTTAAAAACATTAATTTTAAAGGTTTTAAAAATGTTTAATTCCCAAACCTATTTCTGCCTTTATACGAAATATTTCAATTACTTACGCATAACTTGACGCATAACCTTATAAAAACCTAAAAATAGAGATGCATACACACGTTTATTATTGGCATGATACGGAATGTAATCGCCACTGATGATGTGTCACCTTTTGCCATACAAAAGACATCAACGAGTTCTTTTACGTCGTACGTAGTATAATATAATGTTCTTTGCAGGACGTCTCGCAGACTGCGAGTCGCAGTATTGTGGTGTTATGATCATTTTATTCTTATTTGTTGTGTTTTGAATCGTGTCTTATTAGAATCGATATATTCTCACGAATTAATTTCACATCCAAGTTGTTTATGTGTAAATGGAAAAGCCAACCAACAAACTTTAACCACAGAATATTTAATCTTTAACTTCGATGCATATTTTCTCCATACCTACACTCTGTAATCATTCATACAAAATGTTTGGTTTCATGATTCAAGTTTGTAAGAAGTTCAGCCCTAGTATGAGAACTTTCTAGTATGGAAACGGCGGCTTTTCTTAATTATTGTCGCGCTTTGAATCTTCCACTAAACATACCCATCTAGTTTGGCAAGCTAATTATTGTGAGGAATTGGCTACCTACCTTGCATCGTGAAAAACGGCTGAAAATCTGCATTGTGTGTGAACTATAGTCTTTCCATATAAGCTGAGCCATTTCCTATTGCCCTAGTAAAAATATACCTGATAAAATTATTGAATGATTTAGTCACTGCTCGCTTGTTTTGTTTACCATTTTGTGTTATATATTAGGCAATAAATTACAATACAATACAATATACTTTATTGCACACAGAACAGTACAGTGAAAAATTTACAAAAAAAGTGAAGAAAGTGTACATGGCCTTATTGCTAAGTAGCAATTTTTTCCAGGCAACCTTAGGGTGAGGAGTTACATATGTAGCGAGACGGGTCTGTGCAAACAATATAAACTACTTACAAGAAATATTTAAGCTGTTGTGCTTACTAAATACATACTACCATAAAATAAATAAATAATTACACTTAATAATTACATAATAATATATAAAGAATTAATGAATTTAAACAATAAATTCATTAGGAATTAATAACCAATAAATTATTCTTTCTTTCCAAAAAAAAACAATTCTTCCCTCCTCCTCCTCAGTTTTTTTGTACTAAAGTAATCTGTCTGTTCCTGTTTCAGAATTATGTGGGCCGCATAGAGCCGTTAGTCGGAGGCCCGAACCAGTTGCAGGAGTTTAACAGAGGAGTGCCGCTGCAGTACCGTGTAGACTTCCCTGTGACGTCACCGCTGCCCCGAGTGACGTCGCTCACTACCAACGGGAACGTGCTGTGCTACGGACCCGGTGGTGAGTGGGTGGCACAGACAATTCATACTAGTGTACTAAAGGTGACGGATTAATCCATGGAAATCGTACCATAAAAGGGGTCTTCACGTGCATTTTTTTTTTGTTTATTAAAAAAAGTAACATTTTACAAGTTGAAAGCGGTGTCACATAAACTATTACAAAGTTTTTCCGTACACCGCGCATCAAATCGGGTAGTTCTGATTTTTTTATATGTTGTATGTAACGAGGTGGTAATGACAAATATAATTTTTCGACCTCGAATTCCCTCCGGAACATTGTAAAATTCATGAAAATCCACTAAATTTTTGATTTTTTTTCAGTTTTTGCCATTTTTACCACCACGGTAGAAGTCACTAAGAATTCGTTTAAAGTAGACTAAATTTGCAACAAAATGAGTTGGGTCTCGATAAACTAAATAGTTTTAAAGATACAGCTGTTCAAATGTTTGCAAAATTAAACCGAAAAAAGAAGAGCGTCGTTGGTAGCGTAGTGGTTAGAACCGACGTCTTAATTTCAGGAGGCGTTGATTCGAATCGATTTACATCCGTAGGTTTTGCTTCTGGCAATCCTACTTTATAGAATTACCAACATTAAGAAATAATTTTTTTGATGTGATTTTCGGTTCCTCTAATTACTTTCTGTGCGTGTGTGCTCCACACTGTATCTGCAATAGTGTGTTCGAAGTAACCCTACCATACAGTTCACGCTCCCACAGTAGGTGCGTTTATTCGACGCTCTTCTGTGAAGGAAAAACATCGTGAGGAAAGCTGCACGCACCTTCGAAGTAATTCAATAGTAGTGTGTGCTGAGTCAGCGTGGTCGACTATAAGAGCTGTTCACCGCTAATTAAGGTAGGTGAACCTCAAAACCCACATGATAAGCAAACACCCACTTATTAATTATGAGTATAAGGTAATTTTTACTGTGGGAAAAAGTCCCATAAAATTTGTGAACATGAGCGGAACTGCAACTAAGTAAAAGTAAGTACCTAAACCTGTATATCTGTATCTTATATTTTATTGTCTTTTTTCCAGACATCCCAGGGCCCTTGCGATACGTGACCACAATCAGCCTCCAGCACACCCTATTCCTGAAGGGTGTCAGTGGGGGGGTGTACCAGTTTGACCCCCCCCCGCCCAAGCCCCAACAAGACTTTGACTTCTTCGACCAGCTCCCCCACGACGGTCAAACCCAGATATTCACCATTGATGAAAATGGCAACCCGCAACAAGGTTCGTGGAACTCTAGTAAGTTGCGTGCAATTGGCATTTATAATGCAGAGAATAGAGGGTGATGAAAAGTAGATAGATCAAGGGTAGTTTCTATGGCGGGAAAATTTGTATCTTCATCTACGGGAATAGTATAAAGTGTATTAGCCTGAACAGAAAAAAAAACCTTGCCATATTGAGGCTTATTATTTTTCTGGTCAGGCTTTCAATATCGATTGATAAAGTTATCTTGAATATCTTTATTAAAGCTGTTTAGTTGTGATCACATATTGTTGCGATCCATACTCTCATTTAGTTATAGTATGTTTTCGCTTTGACTTGTGGCACAAAAGTATAAAAGAGTACTCTTGTGATCTGTCATCCAGTTATAAGTTCCCTTTTAATTGGTTTGTCTAACTAAAGTAAAGTGCGACGTTTGTTCCTAACAGTAACATACCCGAACAGGCGTCCAGAGGTCGAGGTGCCTGTGACGCAGCCGCCTGTTGAGACGCTCCCCCCCGCCCCGCCTCCCCGCGCCCCCGCCCCGCCTCCGCAGTACTACCCTGAAGTGGTCATGATCACCCGGCCGCCGAAGCCTCGGCCTGTGTGAGTTCACTTCTTTTCGCAAATGGAAGTGTCCTCGGAAAAAAGTAATCGATTCTAATTAATCCCTTTGTTAGATTATCGAAAAAAATTTAACACGTATTTTTTTTTTTTCAATTTGACTAAGATTTACCGAATCAAAATGTATGAGAAGGGTACTATGACGTCACTTGTTTCGTACAATTTGTATGGCGGCGTGTCGTTACTGGAAATTTCAAAGTGCTGTATCGTCGGCATTTTTCGTTTGCCAGACGAAAAAAAAAATACGTGTACATTATTTTTTAGTAATCTAACTGACGGACTAATTAGATTTTTTTAGGACACTTCCTCATTGTTAGGTCATCAACCTATCACACAGTCCTGGTGTCAGAATTCCGTCAAGACTTCTGACTTGTCTCGTGTAACAACTTCTAAGATAGTAGCCAGGGTTTGTTTCGGCTTGATTCTGGGTGAGACTGCAATGTCCTAACCTCAATCTGTACCTCTACCTGGGGATAGTCTCGTAAAGTGACATTTGTATGACGATGCTCAACCTGGATTCGCACCTAGAACTGTGAGGCAAACGTTTTACCATTCGTCCTTTTCAGTTTTCATAATGAAAGAAAGAAAAAAGAAAGTAAAAAAAGGGAAAATTAAATTTTGATTGTTACTTTTGAAAATTTGCACCTCCAAGGCTTTGAAGTCTCTATTTCTCTTTCAGCCAAACCCCCCCACCGCCACCTTCCAGCCAGCCCGCTCCCCCTCCAAGCCTGCCCGCTCCCCCTCCCCCCGCTCCCACCACCCCCCCCTCTCCAGCGCCATCTAGTAGTGAGTGCGGGATAGTGGCCGGTGGAAACGAGCGGCAGCCGCTAATCTTCAACGGGCAAAGCTTTAGCCGCGGCGACTGGCCGTGGCTGGTGGCTATCTACAAGAGGAAGGATGGGAGCCTGACTTTTATCTGTTCCGGGACACTGGTGTCGGACCGGCATGTTGTTACTGGTAAGTGTGTGGGATTCATAAGTTCTCAATCTAACTGGAAGAAAATTAACTATTGAAATAGAAAATGAAACCAAGGCGGCGCTAGTGTGGCATTCGAGAGTACGAAACGCCCGATCTCAATGTCGACGGATCGGAATCGCTTTCAAAAGTAGACCTACAGTTCCTTATAAATATGTTTACTATATGTTTTCTACGCATTATGCTCGTAGAGTCTTGCGTCTAAATTGAGTACTTCAGTAACATACCCGAACAGGCGTCCAGTTATTTTAAACATGTCATTATGCGTTAGAGACTTTTGGAGTGTGTCTTAAGACTTCAAAATCAGAAATCTTCAACTTATCTTGCTGAACATATTAACACAAAGAATCAATTGAGAGTTACGGTCTCTACCAATGAAAGTACCAACTAGGGCCTAGGACCAAGTAGGGCCTAGCCCAGCTTCGCGCGACCGTGACCTGCGTAGTGTTGCCAGTGACCCATAATCAAAATTAAAATGAGGGAACTAATGTTTTCTTTCATTTCTAAAAACCTGCTAGAAAAATGTTGCAGCGAAATTAACGTTTATCTTATTTTACTTAAAAAACTACTTCGACACTATCATTATAGTGTCGATTAGTGTGTCTTATTTGTGCTACATTTAGCACAAATAAGATTAAAAATACGTAGAAGTAACGTTTTGAGTCAAAGGGCTCGAGTATAACGTAAAATGTTACAACACTAAAGTTCTGGCAAGTTTCACGCCGGCCGCCACCGCCGCGCGCCGCCGCGCTAAAGCCTCGGTCACATTTAGCGAATAGTCGCTGCGATTGCATTCGCTGCGACTAAAAATGAACACGGTCGGAATGGAATTCGCAGCAAGTAGCCCTGTCACATTGAGCGAATACTCGCTGCGAGTGCCAATTCGTACAGAAGCTTAAGGTGTGGCAGGGGGTACAATTGTAACTAAGCATCTTGCCTTGCGTGTTCCAGCGGCACACTGCATGCAATCCAAGAACGCGTTTACGTCGAACAAGGACATCGTGGTGAAAGTGGGCGTGTACGACCTGGAGGATTGGGGCGATGACGTCACCGCCACCAGGACCCTCGCCACCGCCACTCTACACGAGTCTTACAACTCCACCTCCCTCGCGAGTGAGTTCTATTGACCTTAGGGCCTTATTTCACGGAAGACAAAAGACGGAAGACAAAAGGGACGCAGTTATGCGCAAGAGTGAGCGCGATGTATTTGTCGCATAGACGAAGGGGACGCCCTTCGTCTTCTGTCTTTTTTCTCCAGTGAAATACCAGCTTCTACTACTAGGCTAAGGGACCGCGTCAACAGTTTTTCCCGTTTTCCCCAACAGTTAAAGCAGCCAAAGAATTTAGATTACACCTAACAGAATGCCCTACTGGTAGCTAATACCATTCAGGTAACAACGCCTGCACCCGCCGGCGGGGGCGCGGCCAGAACCAAAATCTAAATTGAAAATCAGACGGAGCCCCTCAGGCGTCGTCTCCTTCACGATGTTTTTCAATATCATCGCGCTAGGCAGTGGTCCGAGGCTCCCTTGAGCCGCCCCTAGACGCGTTGGTATATGACATTTTTTTTGGGGTAGAGTCTTCCACTCCCCCGCAAGTCCGGTGAAGCTTGATTGGTCGTACCTTTTCGACACAAGCATAGGTCAATTAAAAAAAAAACTGTTTTTCCCGTGGGAATGAAGCATTTTACCGCTGTAAAAGGTAGCCTATCTTACTCAGGGTGAATGTAGCTTTCTAATGGTGAAAGAATTTTCGAAATCGGCTCAGTAGTTTTTGAGTTTATTTATTACAAACATACACACACACACACACACACTCAAAAATACAAATCTTTCCTCTATATAATATTAGTATGATAAGGGTATGATGTATATCAGCTGTCTGACACCCATAGTACAGGCTCTGCCTAGTTTGGGGTCAGATGGCCGTGTGTGAGATGTCCCCACATATTTATTTATATTATTGTATATGTTTGCAGACGACATCCTGGTGCTGACGCTGGAGCGGTCGGTGTCGTTCAGCACGTACATCCGCGCGGCGTGTCTGTGGAGCGGCGACACGGACCTCACGCGCGTCGTCGGCGCCTCGGGCGTGGTCAGTACCCTTTATCATATTAGTCATCATCATCATTATCATCTCAGCCGAAAGACGTCCACTGCTGGACAAAGGCCTCCCCCAAGGATCTCCACAATGATCGGTCCTGCGCTGCACGCATCCAGCGGCTTCCCGCGACCCTCACCAGATCGTCGGTCCACCTCGTGGGGGGCCTGCCCACACTACGTCTTCCGGCGCGCGGTCGCCATTCGAGAACCTTTTTGCCCCAACGGCCGTCGGTTCTACGCGCAATGTGCCCAGCCCACTGCCACTTAAGTTTAGCGATTCTTCGGGCTATGTCGGTGACTCTGGTTCGCCTACGGATCTCATCATTTGTGATATCATATTAGTATGCTTATCATATTAGCAAAGCTCGATCGCTCTACTAGTATTAGTATTAGTAGGCCGCATAGGTAAAATATGTTTAAAAGATGCAACGCCTGTGGTGTTTCTTCGGCGAGCTCTTCTCCACAGAAGACAGCCAAGTTTTTGAACTCGCCAGAAAAGATAATTTAAATGACTCAACTAAGTGATGTAACATCCAAAAGTTAAAAAATAAATTCTTTGAACTCTTAAGGGCGATCGAGCTTTGCTCGGGAACATATAAAAAAAATGAAAGTAAGTCACCGAGCGGGATTCTAACCCGCCGTAACTCGCTTTTCTTGCCGTCCGCGCCTTAACCCGCTGGCCCGGACGGACAGTGGCCGGTAGAACGAAATTAGCGACCATATTTGACGGCCTCGTAGCCTAGTTGGTAGTTCGTCTACGCACAAGGTCGCGGGTTCGAATCCCGCCCAGGGCAAACATTCGTGTGATGAGCACTTGTATTTGCCTTGTGTCTGGATGTTGTATATTTATGTATGTATGTATATCAGCTGTCTGACACCCATAGTACAGGCTCTGCCTAGTTTGGGGTCAGATAGCCGTGTGTGAGATGTCCCACATATTTATTATTATTATTATTATATTCTGCGTGGAAAGAAAACGCATGAAAACTCGAAAACGCGCGTTTCCCCTTTTATTTTTTTGGTCGGGCGTAACTAGTATTATATTATCTGTGCTATTATTTAGTTGTGTGGCCTTCCGTGCAGGTGGCGGGGTGGGGTCAGAGCGAGCGGGGGCAGGCGGGGCGCGGGGAGCCGCGGGCGGTGCGCGTGCCCATCGTCAGCACGGCCGTCTGCCGCGCGTCACGACCTGACTTCCACAAGCTCACGTCCACTAGCACGCTCTGCGCCGGTCAGTAACACACACACACACACACACACACACACAAAACTCAATAACTAACAGTAGTCACACGCCCATTCCGTTCAAACTAGAGGACGTCTGCCGCGCGTCCAGACCTGACTTCCACAAGCTCACGTCCGCTAGGACGCTCTGCGCCGGTTAGTAACACGGGCGGGACCAACGGCTTTACGTGCCTTCTGAAGTACAGAATCATCTTTCTTTTCAAATAATTGATTCAGCCCGCAATATTCTAACTAAACAAACTGGGGAAAGTTTCACAAAGTGATATTTGTTCGACAAGTGCCCCACCGGGTTTCGAACCCGGAACTTCCGTAACGTCTGTCTGACACATACCGACAAGTAGAAGAAATTTAGAATATATATTTATAGCATATATATTTATCCCCAAAAGAGTTCCAAACATTTCCGCTGTACATACACCAATATTTCCTTTGACTAATTTAATCAAACACTCCATCCCTCATCACAGGAGACCGTAACGGCGCAGGCCCGTGTCTCGGCGACTCGGGCGGAGGCCTATACCTGCTAGAGGGGGGCCGGTGGAGGCTGCGGGGCGTAGTGTCGCTCTCCCTCCGCCCCGACAGCGGAGATTCTACGTGCAACCTCAACGAATACATCGTATTCACCGACTCGGCTCAGTATATCAGTTGGATTCAAACTGTCATGCATTCCACATAGGAAAAAAACTGTCAAAAAATATAAGCTGACCAAAGAAATAAAAAACCTCCCCATATTGCGGAATTTCAATGGAACTAATTTTATTATGGAAATTGTTGCCATAAACATAAAAATATACACGTGGCGCCCCCAAAGCAGGTTTTTTATTTCTTTGGTCAGGCTTTACTTACTCAAGGAAGTTGTTTTTTGTTGGACAATAAAAGTACTCTTTTAGAATGGGGGATCCTTATGTAAACGATGAAGGAATTCAAAATGGACAACATATTTTGCATTTACGAATCAGATTAATTTTTAACGATAATATTGGTAGTTGAAAAAGAAATTAATGCACTGTTAACAGTTATTTACATAATATGTACCTAAATAATTTTAATTTCTTTTACATAATACCTACCTATGTAAATAACTGTTAACAGTGCATTAATTTCTTTTATATTTTATTTTTAGGATAAGTATTCTATTCTATATTAATTGTAAGTATATTAAATACATAATTTTACAAACTTCATTTTCTTATAATTTACGGCCCTCTTGTAATATAAATTAAACACTCAAGTTTCGCCAACATTGGCTGCTTCAACGCTATTCTCCACTTTTCCCGGAAAAAGTAATAGGTAGGTATATAATAATATAGTGGTAAAAGCTCTTTGAGGATTTCATGAAGTAAAACCTAACCTAACCTAACCAAGAAGAGATAAAGTGCCACTAGCGATCCTATTACTGGGGCACGGGGTATTAGGGTGGGTCAATGGGTGTTTCCTATCCTGTCTACCTACCCACCCACCACACCACCATCATGAAGAATACGCGGACGGAAGAAAGAAAGCTGGCCGGAAAATATGGATGCACCAGATGCATGCATGCAATGCAAGCCGTGCAAGTCATTGCAAAGCAAGCAATTAATTATTTATTTGAATTGAAATTATTTTAAATTTATTTATTTGATATTTGAATGGAAATTCCTTTGAAATTAAAAAAGCAGTGCGTGAAACGAAACGTGTTGACATTTCATTTGAATTTGACGTTTACCGTGTATTTTTTCTGAGACATACTAAATGTGCAATTCATATAATTTTATTTTAAACCTTATCACTACGAGATAAGGTACATAACATAATCGACTAATATTTATTTACCCGGTTAGGTTAGGCAATGTGCGTTTCGGAAAACATTTTGTTTATGTTTTTGTTGCTCGTGTTATTTTTGATCGAATTAAATACGATTAATGAATGAAAAGCCTATTAAAATTGCAATATGACTT
Source organism: Teleiodes luculella (assembly GCA_948473455.1). Classification (NCBI taxonomy): domain Eukaryota; kingdom Metazoa; phylum Arthropoda; class Insecta; order Lepidoptera; family Gelechiidae; genus Teleiodes; species Teleiodes luculella. The sequence continues at coordinate 11,665,093 of OX419600.1, forward strand.
GGTGTAAGCTACTGTATAATCCAAAAGAGCTGCAGTTATTAGGAACACTAAACGGCGGGCAAAGTTTCAGGTAAAAATACACTACCGGTAACTTAACCTCTAAAAAACGTTAGAATGTCCTAAATATTTTTTTCTCGTTTCGTTTTTAGATGGACACACAATAAAGACACCAACGAATGGACAGGAATATTTAGTAAAACCGTGTGGATATTACAAGAAGGCGACAATTGTTTAAAGTACAAAGTTATAGGTAGTCTGTTAGACAACCTCAATAAAATAGGTAAAAAGCGTAAGAATGGTATGAACTCTGATAGCAACGGAGAAATGTTTAAGACGCTGCTCGAACAGTACTTCCGTCTGGATGTAAACTTGATTGATTATTACAAGGAATGGTCGGAAAAAGATGAATTGTTTAAGTCAGCTGGTGTACAGTTTTATGGTATAAGGATGCTGAAACAAGAGCCAGTAGAGAATATATTTTCATTTATATGCAGCCAGAACAATCACATATCTAGGTAAGTTTATACAATCTGTGGAGGCAAAGGGAAGGTCTTCCTTGGGGCATGGTGGTGAGCCCGGTGACCGCGGTCCGACTGTACTTTGTTGGAACTTGTACTTATTCAATGTCTTGTGAAAACTCTGATAGCGCGTTTCAGGCTTTGGCTTCAAACTGGTCGCTCTTCGAATGACGTAGTATGTGGTGCCCCGCCACAAATTTAGACCTCTTGATCTTGACCTTTCCCCTTTCTACTATATTATTGTTGCAGTTGGGTCTGCAATATTCTAACCAAATAAATAGTCCCACTTATAGTATCTTATTGAAAATTTACCTTGTTAATACAATACAATGTAAATATTGTTAACTGTGATTGATTATAGACATTATAATCATTTTATCATCATATCAGCCCCTAGCAAGCAGTCCACTGCTGGACATAGGCCTCCCCAATCGTGTGCCACAATACATAATCCTCCGCTGCTCTCATCCATCATTTAATCAACAAGGGTTAATATTATTATAAACAGCTAAACCCAGCTGTTAATCTTCCAAAATAAAAAATAAATTGTTGTTATTATTTGTGAATGAGACTTAGGTATATGCTCATAATATTCAAAATCTTTGTTCTTTCAGGATATCCAGCATGGTGGAAAAGTTATGTATTCATTATGGTGAAGAAATATGTCAACAGGATGGAGTCACATACTATGCATTTCCTGAAGTAGATAAACTAGTGGATCCAAAGGTCAGTTCAGTAACTTTTACATTAGTTTAACCCATTCTCTGTTAAGTCGGATAAATCTATCATCTTAAAGCAAGACTATGCAAGGGTTAAATAGCTTTGAAAGTTATGCAAAGATCTTCTAGCACTCATTTTAACCTAAATATCCACTCATCAGAAAGTCTGCTGTGTGTCAACAAAGTATATTGTATTGTATTGTCTCTCTCTTTTTAAGAAAATAAACACAAATAAATATGGCTGTCTTCTGTGGAGAAGAACTCCTCAATAATATTTTTTTATAATATAATATCTTATATATAAAATTCTCGTGTCACAGTGTTCGATTCCATACTCCTCCGAAACGGCTAGACCGATTCTCATGAAATTTTGTGAGCGTATTCAGTAGGTCTGAGAATCGGCCAACATCTATTTTTCATCCCCAAAAAAAAAAAAAACATAAAAAAAAAGGAACGCGGGCGTAGCCGTGGGCGGACAGCTAGTAATTGTATAATATAATAATCTTTACAAAATTATTATTTTATACAATTTGATTAATATAACAAAGAGTGCAAATCAAATATGCAATTAGTGGAAGGCAACCAGTCAAAGTAGAAAAACTAAACTATGAGTATATACCTAACCAATAAAACAACCGGCAATCGACTAGAGCAGACCAGTCCCCTTAAGCAACACCACATTCACGGGTTTGACGTATGGGTTCTTTGAATTATCCTCCATTGGGCTGTTTTAACCAAGTGTTTTTCTCAGGTAGAGTCAAAGCTGAGAGAACTGGGTTTCGGTTACCGAGCCAAGTTCATCCAGAAAGCAGCGAGCCAGATCGTGGCTGCAGGAGGTGAAGACTGGTTCCGCTTCCTACAACATATGAAGTATATTGACGCTAAAAAGGAACTGATGACTCTGCACGGCATAGGACCTAAGGTTTGTAAATATTTCTGTGCTTACTGTCTTCTACTTCTGTTACCTAGTATGATTATGATTATGATTTGGATTGAGAGGGAAGGGCACCAAGTACCCAAGACCACGCGACCCATAGTGGATCTATTGTAGTCGGCCCTCATAGGCTACATAGCCTCTTCCAAACCGACCGCTTTGAAGAAGCTGACGGTTTTGGTGGGACTTAGGCTTCGGGCTTCATGGGGGGCAAGCTTGTGCGCTCCCAGCACCCGACTCCTCTTACGAGAGCATCGAACTCACAGCGAATGTGAAGTGGGGTTTCCTCTTCGTCCGCACAGAATCTACAGTAAGGGTTACAGTAGTAAGTTTTTTGCCAGACTGTACGGCACCGCTTAGCGCTTTTACCTTCCTGCATTGCCATCAGTGGTCCGTTTACTTTGCCGCGCAGAAAAACCACGCCTCTAATGCGATTTTAAGTTTTTCGAGTTTGATTTCATTGTTTCCAGGTGGCTGACTGCATATGCCTGATGTCTCTAAACCACCTATCAGCTGTGCCGGTGGACACACACGTGTATCAGATCGCGGCGCAGCATTACCTGCCCCACCTTCGAGGGAAGAAGTCGGTCACAGAGTCCATGTACAGAGAAATAGGGGACCACTTCCGGACGTTGTATGGGGATATGGCTGGGTGGGCGCATACGGTATGTGATGTCCGATTCTTAAGAAACAAGTTTCATTGCGGTAATATCGTGTTTGATAACCACATGTCGTCCCGTTTTGAGTTCTATCTAGGTATCTAAATCCCAATTAATATTTCAATTGTTTTTTTTTATTATTATTTTGCAGGTATTGTTCTGCGCAGATCTGAAGAAATTCCAGAGCGAGAGTGACACTGGCGCTTCCAAATCTAAGAGAAAAAGAAAATGTTAAACTGTGATAGAATTAAGTATTTGTAGTCTGTCCAAAAAGAGTAGAAATTAAAAAGTAGCAACACCATAGTGTCGTCCTTTTCCAACCAAGCAATGGTGAAAATGAGACGACACTACGGTGTTGCTACTTTTCAATTTCTGCACTTTTTGACGGACGGACAGGTTCTTTATAATTATTTGTCTATTAAATAAAAATACAAAATTTTGAAGTGAATTTTATTGAGGATACAAAAATAGTTACTAAAATTGCCATTACTTAGAGATTTAATTTAATACATAAAATATTTGGTTATAAAATTTTAAAGTACCTAGTTTTTATTACACAACCTGGAATGGTTCTAAAGATCAATAGTTATATTTCATCTTTTAAAAAGATAGGTTTTTTAATGAAAGATAGATGACGCAGTGTCAACTTAGCAAATTGTCCAATAAGCAGTTCGTTCAACAAACAGATCGTCCATTATAATTAATATCCAATATGTGCTATTGGACATAAAGGGGTTAGTCATAGTTCATTCAATTTGTTCCAATTATCACATTTTAAAACTTAAAAATACTGATTGCACTTAGATATTAAATAATATATAAATTTGAGATTAAAATAGGAAGTATATAATTGTAAATTATAACTATGCCTAAAAGCAGTGTCTACGAAATGCAAGTTTACATAATCAGTCTATAAATAACTATGAAATAAGTAGTTACTCTTGTATAGCAGCAATCTGTCTATATCTTAGCTGTCTGATATCTATTGTTCAGCACAGACAGTATCTCGGAGTTTACAATTCGTCACAAAAACTAGACAAAAATATGGAAGTTTGTAGAAGAAACGAGTAAAGTCCGACCAAAGAAATAAAAAACATCGCCATATTGCGGGATTTCAATGGAACTAATTTTATAAGGGAAATTGTTGCCATAGTCGTAAAAATATACACGTGGCGCCCCCAGAGTAGGTTTTTTATTTTTTTGGTCAGGCTTTAAGAGCCCTTTCACACGAGCGATTTTTTTCGGCGATTTCTCGGCGGAGCGAGCTTATTAACCGCCGCGATAACGCCGCGTCTCTCCGCGATACCAAATTCCAATATGGTTGTGTGTGTACAAGCCGCGAGTCGCCGCGTGCTCGCTGCGATCTCGCTCCGCCGAGAAATCGCCGAATAAAATCGCTCGTGTGAAAGGGCTCTAACAGGTATTTCAAAACCGGTTTCGATTCCTGCCCCTAATCGATTTAATCGTGGTCTCCCTGCCCCCCGTAGTATATGTGTGGGCAGTGTTCTATAAGTGCCTGCAGCGCGCGGATCTCTGCCGCCAGGTCTGACAGCGCGGGGGGCGTGGCCACCAGGGTCGGCGCGAACACCGTGCTCAGGTTGTGAGCGCTCATCTTGTTTACTGACGCGTGTAATGACACTCTGGAACAATAATCATACAATACCAGCTTTCCACGGAGGTGTCGCTTACGTGACGCTATTGTAACACAGTCACAGAAGAAAATAATAGTTGTATGAGCTGCAGTTTGCAGCCCGTACTCCTTTTAATAGTTAAGTTAGTTTAGTTAAAGTTGTATACAAGTTCGAGTGGCACGTTATAAATTAAAGATGCGTGTTGACATCCAAAAGGTTTATTGCACACTAAATTAATTACGTTTACAATATTCGCGCGACGATCAAAAGTAGGTCGCCGCATCGGCGTAAATAGTTATGTACAGTTTGTAGCTCGTAGAATAGTACTAACCCGTACAGAAAGGTCCCCGCACCACAGAATAAATAATAGTACTAGGTACAGAAGGCGCACTCTCTGATAGCAAACGTGCGAATTTAATTCTAGCTACCACGCCACTAACGTTCAAATTACATTGAACGCGTCGAACGTGACCCTGGCTATAATAGCCTACCGTCTGTCGTTGCGCTCGTATTAAAACAAAATGCACCTTAAGACCGCGCCGCGAGAGTCCGTATTACCACAGACGTATTAGCGTCTACACAAGCGCGCGCGTTTTTCCTACTAAATGCACCTGCCAGCATTAAAACTAGTTCCCTCCCCGCCCCGCACCGCACCCCGCGGGACTCCGCCGGTGGTGTTCGGGGGTGTTTTACATAGCGCCACAGAATACCAAATAGTAGTACCTAATAGCGCCTAGTGCCATTGACTTGTAGTTGATATTTATTTGTTATTCAAAACGAGTAGCTTGTCAAAACGCGTTTTCTGTATGGAGTGACCGACCAGTGCTTAAACTTAAAATAATGAAAAACAAAACTCGTTGTGATTGTGGGTACCTATACCTCGAAGTTTGATAAATGTTTAAAGGTATGTGTGTGTGTGTGTGTATGCGGGTGTATATGTGTGTGTGCGTGTGTAAGTGTGTGCGTAAGTAAGTACGTGACTGTGTTGTAATGCAATGCCTACGTAGCCCTAAGGGTGAGAGCAGAGAGATGGGAGCCGCTTTCGCTTTGCGGCTCTTCAAATCTCTTTGGGTGAGAGCCTTGGGCCGTATATGTGTGTGTGCGTGTGTAAGTATGTGCGTAAGTAAGTACGTGACTGTGTTGTAATGCAATGCCTACGTAGCTCTAAGGGTGAGAGCCTTGGGCCGGGATATAAATGCTATAAATGCTAACTAAGTATGGTGTGTGGTTAGTAATGGTAATGGTAAGGGAGTGTGATGTGAGTGCTCGTACTTGTGTAGATGCTGCACCACGTACTGCAGGCAGTTGTAGTGCGCGGGAGGCAGCGCGGCCAGGCACTCGCGCAGCAGCGGCACGCTCACACCACCACCACCACTCTTGCACTCTGCAAACACATAACAATACTATATACCAGGTTTCCGCTTCAAGTCCGGTGAAGCTTGATCCGTCGTACTTTTTCGAATCTAGCATAGGTCAATTCCATGGTCTAAGAATAAAAAAAAACCGTTAACCAAATTGTGTTTTCTTCAAGCAAATATATACAGTCCACAAAAAAAAACGAAGAAGTGTACAGATCAACCAACTTATCTGTGAACTGAAGGGCGGCGCTAGTAGCAATGTGAAATTGTCCAATCGCTTTTAGGTAGGTAGGTATTCATACTTGACGTCCATATAGCGGAGTTAGTACCAATTCTGACCACTTCACAGATAAGTTGGTCGCACTGTACATTTGGTCCGCTTCTTCGGTCACACACAGCGATTAGTCGCTGCGAATTGACACTCGCAGCGAGAACTCGCTCAGTGTGACAGGGCTATTCGCTGCGAATTTCATACTGACCAGGATCTAAGAAACTGACCACGTGACTGACACAAGCCTTAGGTGATAGACGGGCATCACGGAATTTCCCTATATTATTAAACTAGCTTTTCGCCTCGCAGCTCCGCCCGCTTTAACAGTTTTTCTCGTAGGAGTGAGGAATTTTCCCGGTGTAAAAGATAGCCTAGGTATTATTTATACCAATGCAAACAAACAATCAAATCTATTCTCTTTATAATATTAGTTTAATGAACACAATGTTAACTTTACGTGTTTTTTTTTAAAAAAAACAGTAAGCTTACTACGTAAGTAGCGACAGGCTCGAGAAGCTGTCAAACGCGACATAGTGACATTAAAGCCATAGTAGTTCTGTTAATATGTCGCGTTCGACAGCTTCTCGAGCCTGTCGCTACTTACCTAATAGGCCTACAGTAGTAACTGGTTTTATCATACTCACGGATCGCCTGAACCAGTTTAGGATGAACTTCATAGGTGATTAAAGGTACTGGCAACAGTCGCAGGTACAGTTTGAGTGCGCCGGCGACCACGTTGATGTTGCTATATACGCTCAGATCCGCTGCTTCGCCATCTGATGGATATTACAACAACATTTAGTTAAAAAAAATAAGTAAAAGGTTGATAATTATTATTTTTATTTTTTTTGTGGTAGAATTTTTTTTGGCATTCCGCGCTATTGCTATTTTGCGTATCTATCATTAAGAATTGTTCAATAAAACACGCAAATTAATTAAACTTGTATTGACCATCGATATGTGTAAACAGACACTCAACCTAACAATGTGTAAAGCAAAATGTCACAGCAAAACTGTAAAGAGCTTGTTACTATTTAAAAAAATTTATTTTTATTTTCTGGCATTATGTTCATCTGAAACTATGCGTTAAAGTTTATAAATCCTAATGTTTAGAGACATACATAGTACATACATATTTCAACATTTTGTCACAGAGACACATGTATATGTTACAGAAAATGTATGAAATCCATGGAATAGTATACAATTCGGGCGGGGAACTTGTTTTGGTGCGGGGAGGTAAATATCCCTTCTGTACGAGTACTACTATTAAATGACTATTATATACTTCTGTGGCAATAGCCTCCCCTCGCTTTGCTTTCCCCGCTTACCCATTGACATCTTGAATGTTTTACCGATTGATATTTAGAAAATGTCTACATGTCCTAGGAAATGTGCCTAACATTATTTATCAGTGATAAATAATGTTAGACAAGTCGCCCGGAAAAAAGTCGTGATAAATTATCACATACATTTCCGGGCGACTTTAGGCATTGTATACATTTCCTAGGAATAGTATAAAATGACGAATTTCATACATTCCCGTTAACGTGTATATTATTTAAAAAAGGTGAATATACGACAACAATGAAAAAAACATAACCCATTTATAAAAGCAGAAACAGCAAGTTTGACACAAATACAAACCCTTATCAAAGGCCATCTTCAAGGACTCGATTTCGTCAGCGAAGCCGGACACTCTGTATATACCTTCCGAGTCCATTCCCCTCGCTTCTATCTCGTTAACGCATTTCTTCACGACGAAAGGCAGCGTCGAAGCGTGCGCGTTTAGTAATGTCGTCAGGTCTATGCCAAACACACCACGAAGCTTCTTAAGATCGGGCACACAGTGGTTTGGCACCCTCTCCGAGCATTTCGAGTGGGCTATGAAGCCGCAATCTGTAGAAAGAGTCAGATAAAATTATTCATTCAGTTTTGAATTAACTTGTGGCGGCGCGCCGCATACTACGTCATTAGAAGAGCGACCAATTAGAAGCCGAGGCCTGAAACGCGCTATCAGAGTTTTCGCAAGGCATTGAATAAATACAAGTTCCAACGAAGTACAGTCGGACCGCGGTCCCCGGGCTCACCATCATGCCCCAAGGAACCACAAACTCCACAAACCACAAACCCACAAACCACAAAACAAACTTGTGCTCCACAAACTTGTGCTTGTGTCTCAAAATTATGTGTTGTTCTTACTAATAATTAAATTGAGAGCTTTCATATTGTATAAAAAAAATATACATTTACTGATTTAAGCATAGCATAGGTGTGATGCTTGATGTAAAATTCATAATTAAATATTAGACATTGTCAATTGGATAAACTGAGAATTAGACTTTTGGGAACTGGACTACCTGAGAATAAGGCATTTTAACACTGCTGGACATTTTGAGAATTGGGCATTCTGGACCTAAAAGGGATTTTAGTTTCCATTTCGGCCTCGCATTTTCTTACCTTCGCATTTGACGCCCTGCGCAGTGAACCCCCAAAGGAAATTAGCACAAAGCTCGCACCAGTTTAAACCTTTGAATGTATGCACTTTGAAATTGTGGGCTTTTGAATACTTCATCGTCAGATTCTCTTCAAGAGACGGTGTGAGGTCCAGTTCTTTAACCACATCGCTTTCAGTCTCTGCTTCTGTCTTTGCGATTATTGGATTTGATTTGTTGGTTGATCTAAAACAAATGAATAGTTAAAAAATCTCTTATAGGTACTTCCACTAACTTATACTAGGTATCTTGGTCTTCTTACGTAACCGTAAGAAGTTATATAGAACATAATTATCCATATTTAAAAAAATAATTTGTTTCTCTGTTTGTATGGGCTAAACTCCGAAACTGCTGGACCGATTTGAATGAAATTTTGTATGGTGGTACTTTATATCCCCGTTCAACATCTTAGATAGTTTTTACCGCGGTAAAATATCTAATTTCTACGGGAAACTGCACATTTTATTCAAATCAGTCCAACAGTTTCGGAGATTAGCCTGTAAAAACAGAGACACAAAAAATTTGAAAAAAGTCTGGATATGTTCTATCGCTTCTTACATCCCCCCTGACTCGGTTTTTAACAATATTTTTTCTATTTTCTATGTACAGATTTTCAACCTCTACAGTTTTATTATATAGATTAAGATCTTTCATATTTACAATTGTTTGTGTAGTAATTAAAATTTTTACTTACTGCTGCAATTTAGTAAGTGTATTCAACTTCTTCCTATTCAGTGTGACGTAAGGACTCTCTGTGTAGTTGGCTTTTGAATTAATCATCTCCAAGATGTGATTCGCTTTGAGCTCCATGTAACAAGCAATAAGACCATCTGCCACCAGATCATACATTGTGTCGTACCGTTTGTCTTTTATGTAATGCGTCCCATCAAAGTATAGTTTGTAGTGGTGGACTTTGTCATTAAATCTAAAAAATTTAAATATTCATAAAAATTCACCCTCTCAAGCCCCTCGGTGGGGACGTATATGAGCTGTTAACGACAAAAGAAAAAAGAAATGTATTGTTCGTTAACTTTAACTGTAATCCTCTCTGTGGTAATATTATAAATGCGAAAGTTTGTGAGTATGGATGTATGTTTGTTACTCTTTCATGCAAAAACTACTGAATGGATTTTGATGAATCATTGACATTGAGCTTATACATCAGAATAATTAATAACTAATTCTTAAAAATCTCGTAAGAAAACTAATTCTTGGAAACATTGAATTTTAACAAGATGCAACATTAAAATAAACCTTATAGGTACCTCCACGTCAAAGTATAAAAATCATTGTACTCATTCCCTTTTCTAATCAAATACGCTCCATTGGGCTCGCCTTCCAAGAGCAGAGTAGCTTCTTTGTGGCCAATTGTACCGTGGTATTCTTTACCATAGAACTCAGGTCTTTCAGGGCAATGTTCGCATATGATTCTCTTTGGTCTAGGAGCCTCCAATTGTATACGATACACTGCAAAAGTACCGAGGTATTAGAAAACAGGGAAGTAACAATATAACTAGTTATAAAAGGACGACATTGCTACTTACGTTCCGGTTTCCAAATATTCCGCAGGTTCTCCATGGCAAATATTTGTTTTGTCGCTTAGAGGATTAGTTCTATTTTATTATTTTTAGGCTTTCGAGTCAAGGAAACGCGGAATTTTCAACACGGAAGTGAAAATTGGGAAATAGGTACACAAAAACGTAAACATACGTTTGACTTGACAATGACACTGACAGTCAAACTGACATTCAGTGTGACCATCTCAAAAATGGCGAATCTGCCACACACGGACCCAAAAATCTGCCAAAATCTGCCACACTCGACGTTAAAAAATGCCAAAAATATGCCTACATGAAAAAAAAAAAAAAAAAAAGTATTTTCATAATTTAAAGAAGATAACCTAGTAACTAATTTGCAGTTACAGGCTTTACAAAATGCAACGTCCTGGTCATCCTTAGCTCGACTGATCCAGGACGAGAGCAAAGGATCTTGCTCCCATTCCGGTCGACAGGACCGCTCGTATTTTCTTTTCATTATGTATTTGCTTTTCAAATTTAGAACTGCACTTCACATACACGCTAATGGCTGGTTTACACGTATTAAGTGACGAAGTAATTAACTAAATTTTAACTTGATTTTAACTTAATTCTTGCGTGTAAACAACCACTTAAGAGCTCTTTAGTCACAAGTGGTAAGTAAACGATTTAGTGGTTAAGTGAACAAGTGAAATAGAATCTAGTCTATTTTTGATTAAGTAGCCGCGCCTCCCGCACCGCTTGCATTCCCCGGTAGGCGTGGCTTTCTACTAAACTGTCATTTAGTTACGTGTGAACTCAACAATTTAGTGAAGTACATAAGTAGTACAGTGAACTAAAGAGTGCATAAGTTAGACAAGCGTGTAAACGATCGGTTACTTAAAATTAAGTTAATTTTAACTAAAAATTTAGTTAACTACTTAACAACTTAATACGTGTAAACCAGCCATAAGCGCCGTAAGAGAATGAAATGAAGTAAAAACAAAGATGATAAAAAACTCAATCAAGAAAGGTTATAAGAATATGAACCCTATGACTTATCACCTACAGCCCACAATCAAATGACAATACCTATGTATGAACAGGTCAAGCGGGGAATCTCCGTGTAATCTGGGCTGGGTATCAAACAAAGGCATAGGTTGCCAGATTGTGAAATAATTTTCTACTAAATATTTTTACATTTACTTTATTTAATTTTTTTATTACTTATTTATAATGTAATGTAATTTAAAATTAGCATGATTTTCATTAAAACCTTTGAAATCTGCCAAAATCTGCCACATTTTTAAATCGTCAGCATAATATGCCACAGCTTAAATTTTGGATCCAAATCTGCCAAAATGGCAGAAATCTGCCACAAATGGTCACACTGCTGACATTATTATTTTTTTACGGGTGTCAAAAGTACGTAATAGGCACAGGTTCTGATATTAATAAGTCCTTTTTTAAAGTCGTTGGGAAAGCCAAGAAAACGGGGAATACCCCTTGAATCTAATAACTTCTAGAAAATTCACAGAAACAAAAAAAAGTTTTAAATTAGTATCTACGGAAAAATAATGGAATTATTTAGAAGTAAAATTAATACTTACTTAATTAACTTCAAAGACTTTATATACCTACATACAGACATTTACCAAAGTACCTATTTCCACTTTTCGTTTATGTTTATTCGACGCTTTTACGGTGGTGAAGGAACACATTGTGATTCGTGAGGGCACTAAACATTAATGCGAAGAAATCGAAAAGTTATGTGTAGTTAATCAACGTGGTGCTGCTTGGGGGGACTGGTCTACTCTAGTCGATTGCCGGTTGTTTTTTGGTTACATAAGTTTTTCTACTTTGACTGGTTGCCTTCCTCTAATTGCATACTTCGTTTGCACTCTTTGTTATATGAATCAAATTGTATAAAATAATAATTTTTGTAAAATAGTTTGAAAAGATGCAACGCCTGTGGAGTTTCTTCCTGCGGGTTCTTCTCCACAGAAGACAGCCAAATTGTGAACCCGCCTCGACGTTGAAAAATGATTTGTAAAATCTTACTTCGAATAAAAAAAAAATATTTCTTTCTTTCTTTCTTTCTTTCTTTCAACCCGCAACCGGAATTTCGGGGTAGGCAGAATTAATCTAATTAACATTATTTTTAACTTCTCACTATCTTACTCACTATCATTATTTAACTGCAGGGAATGCGGGCGGGCTAACGTAACGAAAATGTGTTCAATGTCATTTGTGTTCGAAATTGAAACCCTGTTAAGGGTTACCTGGTAGAAATCGGCAATAAAGCCGCCTTTTTGTACACATTAGTTCTAACGTTTGTTTGAGCCTTTCGCGTGCTTTCGCGCTTAGTGTACAGAAGCCAGCACATGCGGTTAGACACTCGCACTACGAAATTCACTCCTAGGACTCCTACCGCTACGAAATACGAGCGCTCTAGAGGTCAACATGTCCAGCCGCACGTGCTGCCTACTGTACATTATTTTGTATATTTACGGGTAAAACTTGTAAAACTGTTTTACAAGTTTTACCCGTAAATCGAAAAATCGTTTTACTAAAACATGCCTACCTATTTAAAAATATCGCAGACCCGTCCCGTAAATATACAAAATAACATTAGTTCTAATTTTTTTCTGTATATTTGTGTGATTCAATTAAAAAAAAAAGGTTTTATTTTTCCACAACAAACATTATCTACTCCTACCAGGCACTAGAAACTCTAGAAAGGTAGGACCGGAATAACCGGCGAACCCGGTTAAAGGCCTATTATCTAGGTAGGTTTTAAACCTGCTTTATACTGTAGGTTTTCTGAAAGAGAATGCTACCTAAGCAATAAGGACGCCTAACTCTTTTAACAACCGTATTGTCTACATTTCAGTGCCAATAAAAATTATATTGCATTATTTATTGCATGTATATTATTCATTCACCTACACTATTCGAGCTTGTAAACTTACATACCGAGTAAAATGGATCACAACATGTAACGAAATGATAGTGCACAGCGGGATACGGAAAAAAAATGAAGTCCTACTGGGCGATTATGTAAATTGGTGGCATGCGAAGCTGGCTAGGAATAAAAACTACATAAGTTCGAAATTGCTATTTTATAGCCCAGGTTCGTTCGTTAGTTCACTCGAATTTCAATCCAATAGGTACAAATTATCATTATTCCGCCATATCAATATTTTCGCCCCGCGGTTCCGTCCGCGCTTATAGTTTTTCCCGTGAATAAGGTATTTTCCCGCTATAAAATGTAGCCTATATTATATTAATGTAAAAATTAATTAAAATCCATTCATTAGTTTTTGCGTTTTACTAGGATTAATCGTCTCGCTGCAATTTTTCTAATTTGTGTGTGTATCCATCATAATGGCATTTTGTTTGTTATTTGCGTCCCTTCCTTATGAATGACTTAAGCTAAGTTCTACACCTGAGGTTCCTCAGAATTACGTAATTTGTTAAATATTTTATCATCATAATACAGGGTGTTACAATAATACCCGTAAAGCTTAAAAGAGGTAGACGGGTTGCTTGTAAGGAGTCTACTGACCAAGTATGAGACCTGTAGCAAGACATTTTGACTTGATAAAAATTAACATATTTTAAATAAAAATATTTCATTTTCATCATATGAACCCAGCTCTATTATTCGCGGAAGCACTGGTACTGGCAAAGAATAATAGCAATGCATTTCTGCAGACATGTCGTTTCACGTCGTTTAAATTTTGTAGATTATTATGGTTAATTAAGAATATTTTACATAAATTAAGTTGAATAATAATACTATTCCCTGTGAAAGACTAAATCCAGAAACAATAACGAAATGTTTTACGAAAATTATAAAGCGATGAAAATGATGAAAGTATTTCAAGAGAAACATAGTTTTAAATTATTTAACCTATTTGAACCGCTTAGAGTTTTTAAAAGCAGCTTTTATTTAAACTAATAATATTTTTTCAACCTTTCTAGGGAACATAGGTATTAATGAGTAACCAAATGCTGTCAAGTCTGAAAATAGGCACTGTATGTCTCAGACGTCAATTTATAACAGCTGACAACTAGAGTTGGAAATGTCGTATTAAGTCACTGTGATGAAAAATATTAGTTATTTCTGTACTTTATGAAACACGTTGTATAGCTTCAACTGTCAAGAGCAAGTAAACCTTAATACACGCATCGCAGTTCTCTCCCTTAGTGCCTAGTTTGTTTCGCGGTAGGATTCGTACCCACGACCCTGTCCTTAAAAAACGACCAAACCGTACTAAACCGAAGTCGAAGTAAGACTTAATCGCCTCAAGGGTTTACTCGACCTGCTCTAGCGGTCAAAAACGTTAAAGCCCCCATTGATTGACTGATTCACGAGTTACCTTGTTTTAACCTTCCTCAATTCAGAACTTATCAATTTTGACGCAAACTTGGTTGAAAACGAAAGGAAACGTTTTTCTCTATGTTAAACAAATAATTATCAGTTGATGAGGTGCGGCTGCACTGCAAGCGAGATATGAATATAAAAACCATTTGTCAGCTATACATAAATATTAGCAGACAAATGGTTTTTATTCTATAATATTTATGTTTAATATTATGTTGGAAGATTATACCTACTGTCTGTCTTTAGAACTAAAAGATTAAGTCGTAGCGCATCGTCGTAGCAAGACCCTCTACGCGATCGCTACGGAACGCTACGGGGCGGCTATACGAGGATATTCAGCCACGAATAAATTAGTCAAAAATACAAAACGAATAGTACATTAAATGATAGTATATTTTTCGAATACGGCCACTCCTGAAAGTACTTCATTCAGCAATGACCCATCTGAGATTAAAACGCTTCCCTGGAGCCAAAGACAGCCTACGGATTGGTTGTGGATTTGAAACCATATATTATTTTAAGATGATCACCTTTTGTCCACCTTATCTTCTGGGTGTTGTCTGTCATCAGTTATCCCATGATAGAGAATCGGCGACATAATCACAGTCATAAAATAACTCGCTCGCACACAAACCACACCTCAACTAATAAACCGGCCGAACTATATAATGGTAAAAAGAGCACAGACCTCATTAGCACACTCATTACCGCAAGCGTCGCGAGATGGCCAACTCCTGCGCCGTTCTGATCGCCGGGTTATTATTCCTCAATGGATTCCACTGCTGGGTTTTCAATAATGTGAACTCTAAGGAGCTGGCGAAAAGTTTGGACATCGCTGAAGACCTTAATGAGCTGGATGAAGAAATGCTGGCGTTGAGCAGATTCAGCCTTATATTTCCAGGTGATAATTATTTTATTAACCCCCGACGAAAAGGAGGGGTGTTATAAGTTTGACGTGTGTGTCTGTCTGTCTGTGGCATCGTAGCTCCTAAACGGATGCGCCGATTTTGATGTAGTTTTTTTGTTTGCAAGGTGTCCTATCGAGAGTGTTCTTAGCTATGCTCCAAGAAAATATCTTCAGCCATTTGAAGATTATCAGCTCTTTTATAGTTGTTGAAAGGATCAAGTAACGGTTTTGTGTCGGGGGTTATAATTTTTTTTATTTCGTGTTATTTTTAGTCTGATCTTTGTGGCTGGTCGTTGTTGTTGTATTCGGGAGACGCGAGTTCAAGTTTCTGCATGCACCTATGAGTTTTCGATTTTCGTATCCTTAGATAGGTACGTTTCTTGGACACTCTTACAGTGGAGGTAAACATAGTGAAAAAAGTACACACACTGCAAAGAGATTTAAAGGTTGTGTGTTCGTGACTTACCTTCATTGTGTAACGAGGAGCTTTGCTTGCATCCTCATTTCCGCCTCATTTTCCATTTCTTTTTCGTCTAAATTCGTCATTCATACGTCATCGTCGTCCATTTCTCGTCAATTTTCCCTTAGACTTCCGGCTTTCCTTAAAATGCGTGTAATTTTCTAAAGTTTAAGCTGCTTTAAACCGCCAAGTGTATACCTGTTTCGTTTTCCATGTAAAAAAATTTAAATAAACAAGTGCCAGTCAGTTCAGCATTCTTACTTTACTACTAGTGCGTGACCAAAAACTTGAGCCACTCCTGTCGACTCGCCAAGGTCCTGGTAAGCCGCAGGCTAGGGCATATTCACGATGTTTCGGGGTAGGTTCGAGCCCCTCTATGGGGACATCATGAATTACTATTTAGATTTCAAATGGGATATTTGTGAAAGTTTTTAAAAGTATATCATGAATGACTGATCAGCGAATTCTACCTGTGGTCAAAGGTACCCAGAGAGTGGGCAGCACCGTTCACCAGTGTAATAAAACAACTGCGATCCCAAACCCGTCCACCGAGCAGATTATGGCATGATTTTCCTTCGAAGAAAAAGGTCAGGACGCCTACTATGAACTCTATATCGCGATTCAGTTTAGGCCGCAGTTGGCTTTAAGAGAATGGAAGGGAATGAGAGAAAATGAGACGTCAGTAAACTAATTCACAATAAGGGCTCATGGTAGGTGCTCCCGTAATTCTCAAAGCTACAATAAAATTACCAATTTACAAATTTTCACATTATATTGCGTAGCCTATAAGACAAAAAATAATTTTACAGATTTAAGACTACTTGACAACGCAATACTCATAGGTAAAATTGTATTTAATACTAGCTTTCCGCAAGTAAACTGGTTTTTTCCCGTGGAAATGAGATATTTTTCCACTATAAAAGGTACTTAAAAGTAGCCTAGCTAGCCTTCTATGTTATCTTCAAGGTCTATTTCATCCTAACCAAGTTTCATTAAAATCGGTAGTTTTGGAGCCTATTCTACCCAAACAAGCATCAATATTTTCCTCTTCATACCTAGTATCTAATACTGTTGTAGTAACAACAATACAAAGTAGCTGCACGTCAATGGATGATCGTGTGAACTGATAAAAAATACGATTGATTGAGTTTAAATAATAAATCGTTGATTTTATAATGTAGGTAGGTAATCTAGGTTTACCTTGATCTGCCGCGGCGTGATAGCGAGTTGACATGATTCTTGTAACAAAATAATTAATCAATCTTCGATTCGTTGGATTCTAGGTAGATTCAATTGCATTTCAGGAGAATACTCTTTTGCCTCCCAAACTGGTTCAATTTCAACATAAAATAAATTGAAAATATATATAGCTGGTAGGTATCTACTATTCACTTCGCAACAGCTGCGCCTAATTGGATAATTCTTTACTATACCTATTTAAAATTATCGGGACCCGTAATATACAAAATAAATATTTACTATATAAATAAAAGCAAAAAAAACATTCTCTCGGGCAGGGACTCGAACCCTCACCTAATAGCAGCACAGCCGGTACAGGCTATGGTAGAGGTAGGTAGGGACTACTATTTGGTATTCTGTGGTAGATGTTGCTACCTCTAGTCTCGCTCGCTCTCAGTTGGTAGTGGTGGTAAAAAAACACTTAACAGTGGTATCTGTCAATGAAGTAAAAACAAAGCAAAAAAATCTTGTCTCTATGTTTTAAAATAATACAAATGAAAATATTTTGTATGAAGTAATATTTTTTTCGTCCAAGAAGTTATTTTGGGAAAGTTCTGTTTATCGAGCATGTTCTTTCAGTACTTGCTAAGACACCTTATACACGCCACATATTATATAATAAATATACATTTATTTTTAATTTTCTAATGTAATAATATTTAATACCTACTATTATATATTCAACGCACTATAGGAAAACATGGTAAGGAAATCTGACGAGAAATAAAACTAAGGTAGAGTGTGATTAAAGTTAGATTGAGCTGGCCAGTGGGTTAGCGTGATAGAGTAGGGCCTGTCGAAGGGGCATGCTGACCCAATCAGTAGGTTAGTCTCGAACCCTTCGACGGAGACACTGCGCTAACAGTTTTTCCCGTGGGAATATAAGGTAAAAGGTAGCCAATGTTTTATTGTGATGTATAAGCTATTTTTTTAAATTGACCTGTGTTTGAGTCGAAAAAGTACGACGGATCAAGCTTCACTGGACTTGCGGGGGACGAAGACTTTACCGCGAAAAAAGTCATGTCGGTACCAAAGCGTCTAGGGGTGGCTCAAGGGAGCCTCGGACCTCGGCCTAGCGCGTTGATACTGAAGAACATCGTGAAGGTGACGACGCCTGAGGGGCTCCGTCTCTGATTATCAATTTTGATTTTGGTTTTGGCCGCGCCCCCGCCGGCGGGTACGGGCACGGAAGGGGAAACAAATGCCCGTCTGTCTGTCTGTTTGTACACGCTAATCTCTGGAACTACTGGACGGATTATAATGAAACTTTACAATAATAAAGCTTACATCAGAATAACACATAGGCTACTTTTTATCGCCGGAAAATACTTCTTTCCCATTGAAAAACCTGTTAACGCGGGCAGAGCTGCGGGGCGGAAACCCAGTTTATAATATTAGTAGCTTAGAATTAGTAGGATTAATCCAAAAAAACCAACATTCTAGACCCTCTAACATGACCGGTCCACGCGTGACAGACATAATATTGTCGTGCGTATTCTCTCATCCTATTGGAGAATATTTCAATATGGCGGGTTTTTTGACAGTTAACAGCAGTCGTCCAAAATAACAAAGTGGTTCTAATTTGTGAAATGTTGCAATAAATATATTATGTAAAGAAACATATTTTTTTATTATTTATCTACAATCACATCTTTATTAGGAGTGCTTCTTCTTCTACTTTCTACTGAATAACTATGTGATATTATGTATGTAATAACATACAATACCATGTACCTAATACTATACAATACCATGTACCTAATTACCATGTAAGTATCTAAATGTGCGACAAACTTTTGTCATAGCACTGCATGTTACGGTTGCAGGAACCAAATGGTGCGGCTCGGGGAACGTGGCAGACGGCTACGACGACCTGGGGCCAGACTCCCACACCGACGCGTGTTGCAGAGAGCACGACCACTGCCCAGATCTGATCGAACCTGGGGAGACGGCACATAACCTCACCAATAAGGCGTTTTATGCGCGGTAGGTTACAAGACTAATTATTGTACAAGCCAGCACATGCGGTTGGACATTCGCATTACGAGATTCACCCCTACCGCTACGGAATATGGGCGCTCTCAAGGTCATGTCCAGCCGCATGTGCTGGCTATGGCTACTGTACATCGTGTTTAAAAGCCTATGCTGCGTAGAGCATAGTCCAATGACATGTTTCAGGACTAAAACATCCCCCGTGCATAGCGCATTATTTATCATTTTTCAACAACAAACAACAATTTGTTTAGATATGCTAATTTTAACAGGATCGGGGAGGGGAATTTATTTATATATTCTTATAGATCTAGAGGTATCTGCAACAAAACTAAACATTAGGGGCAGAAGACGAGCCGTTTAAAATTGGACCCGGCTGCCTTGTCTTCTCTAAGAATACAATACAATACAGAATACATACTTTATTGACACCAAAAAAACACAAGGTAACAAATTAAAAATACATACAGGAGTCAAAAGGCGGCCTTATTGCTAAGGTAGCAATCTCTACCAGGCAACCTTAGGGTAGATAAATAGCTCACAGAAAAGAATGTTTTTTTTTCTATCCAGTTTAAGTTGCCCGTGCGACTATGCGTTCCGCGACTGCCTGCAAAGAGTCAACTCGAAGACTTCGACCATTATCGGCAAGATGTACTTCAACGCGATCGGTACCAAATGCTTCCGGGAAGACTTCCCCGTCACCGGGTGCAAGAGGAAAGGAGGGTTAGTACCAAAGAACTTAAGATGATTATATATTTGCCTTTTCAATAAAAAAATTGAGACGCCATCTCTCGCTTAAAAAATCTACTTACCAATTACAGAAAGGGAAGTTGTATATCTAATTATTTATTGCAATTGTCAGATGATTTTCGAAATTTTTTGTCTATTTCTGGCTGGGGTAACACACCATGTCTTCCTATAGGGTGCCGTAAAGGTTAAATATTACCCCAAACATTTTGCTAAAGGTGGATTTAAGGCTCCCTGTGAGCTTATAAAACTCTGCTCACCTCTCGTTTGGGAAAAGAGCTTGAAGTAAGTGATAAAATATCGGTTCTCAGCTGCAAAAGGATCTGTTCCAACAAAGGATATCATGAAAAACCATAATCGCAGCTTATCATGAGAAGTCTAAAGTTTTTACATTGTTATTTACAGATGGTTGAATTCAAAGTGCTTGGAATATGAATACGATACGAACGGACAGAAGCTTTACCAGTGGTTTGATGTGCCGAAATACTAAGTAGACGAAGAAAGAAGTAGACTGTTCTTTTACGATTCTAGAATATAGAGTGATTCGGTGTGCATCTGAATTGAGGGCCCATTTTTTTAAAGTTTACAAAACGATTTGAGATTTATAGAGAAATTACAAAAAGAGTAGTAAAAACATAAAGTACAGGGTCACGAATTTCTTAAACATAAATTATTGAAACTGTTGTGATTAAATAACTTGGGCTCTCAATCCAGATGCACACAGGGATTCGATGTACAAGTTCATAAGTGCAGTCATATCACGTGTTTTAAAAAACTAACAAAATTATAATAACTTTTGAATGTTTTTGGAAAAAAGTTAGTTAAAAGTGTGATATGACTGAACTGGACTTATGAACGTGACCGTACAGTAGCCAGCACATGCGGCTGGACATGTTGACCTTGAGCACAGAAGTATATGATAGTACTAACCCGTAAGCACCCGTATTCCGTAGAGGTAGGGGTGAATTTCGTAGTGTGAATGTCCAACCGCATGTGCTGGCTTCTGTACATTACGTAGTTAATGTGATAAATACAGTTAAGAACCGCTCAATGAATATTAAATTGTACTGTAACTTACGTAAAGTTGTAGACAGACGAGACTTATACAAAAAACAATCATATTTTCGCACGTGTAGAATATTTTTTTAGTAGAGAACGTTTTTCGTTCTTTGACAATGAGCAAAATACTACCAAGTAGGTATAGTCTTTCCGCTTTCTACAAAAGTATTGTTAGATTTTTTTTCTTTAATACCAATGCTTGAAGTACATTATATTGTAATTAGCCTTACGAAGTTAAACAGTAAGTATTATTAAGGTTAGCTGTGATTAGATTTGTGATGATAAAACAGTAATATTTGAGCTCTAGCTTATCGGTAGCTGAAAAAATATGTACCTGCGAACTGAATTTATTTTATTGAAAAATAAAATTACTTAAAGTACCATTGTGTACTTTTACTTTTATGCTTATAATCGTAGTATTATAAAAATCTATAGGTATATCGCGATATATACGTCTTCGTTATATGAGTATTTAAAAAAATTATTTTTTTAATTAAATAATCAATTGCGCTTACCTCATAAGCGAAACGCTAGATTTTCTTCTCTTAGGAATAGGTTTTGTTACTAAAATTCAAACTGCGATAAATAAAGAAGCCGCATTTGTATTATTTATTTTGTCTCAGCAGATTTCATTGGTACATTGTAGAGATTTATCCTTTATAGTGTTGCCATAATTCATCATTAAGTAAGTTTAATATACAACTCTTTATATTTAAATTATGCACACATGAATGCCCGATTAATATACATATATTATATTATTTCCGTATAAATAACCATAAAGTTACATGTCGTGATCAAAGATATGGATACAGCTTTATAACAATATATAAACAAGTGATCAACTCGGTGTTAGACATAACACTAGAATAATCATATTAATAATTAATGATAGAAAAACTTCAAATACAGGTTATATAGGTAGATATGTAGCACAGTGCTTAGCTAAACGTGGCAGCATGGGACCATATCCTATGCAGAGTGGTTATTTTCTTCGACAGTACATTGCACTGTCATAATAACTTTTTATAAGTCCAGGGCTTAAATCTGTATTCAGCCTAACGTCACAGTTTCTGTCGAACTCCGCCCTAACTAAGGAATTGCTGGATTTTAAGAGAATTATTAGATCAAAAGAAATATATTTTGCCAGCAAGATCAGAGAAAAATGACTTTACCTTTTAACCAGACTTTTTTTAACAAAGAAAAAAGCGATGGTTCAGTTACGCAATATAATTTTATATTTCGTTTCGTTTCGTTTTCAGTTAGGTATAAATACGTTCTATAGCAAATAATTTTCATTTGAAATATTTGTTTTCTCATTAGTAAGAGTGCAGGGTAGGGGTCTGGGTAGGTCTTCTACTAACAAAGTAGGTACTAAAAACTTAATAGGGTAGAAAACCTCTTCCACTCGTTCTTCTCCACAGACGAACGCAACGACCAACCATGGACATGGACAGTTCTAGTCCTTAGTACTTATTAGTTTAACGTCGAAAAAATTTAATGGTTTTGTAAAATCTTACTTGGAATAAAATCTTTAGACTTTACTCTTCAGGCCCGTAGACTTACTTTTGTAAAGACAGTTGATAGACGTACGTATCCACTCAGTGCCGGATTTAGGCCCACGCGGCCAGCCCCGGGGTGCCCTGACGAGGGGCGCAATATTTACAACATATATTATTATCATACATTAGGACTACGGGGCGCAAACGCGGTACATCCCATATAACAATGGATATTACTAGGAATCGCAAGCTAAATCTGGATTTATACGTGAAAAGGTTTAAATACACGAGACATTGTTGCCGGATCGTCGATAGCGTATTGATTCTTGTTAGATTGTCTTGTCAAATCACAATTCATGCTGTGGCATAATAATCGATTTTTCGGCAACATTAACGAGAATGAGAACCTCAATGGATAGATACGAAGCGATATAGAGGACTTAATAGAGAATCCCTTGTACGAAGTGAGCAATCTCGAATAGCCTACAGTCCAAGCGACTTTACCCAACAATATGTACACAACAATTCGAAACATTAAAAATTAACAGCAATGTAGAATCATCGCACAACAAGATCCACTTCGCGTACTTTACGTACCAATCCACTGTCAAAGTGTCAAGGAAAGTCACAGTAACGTAGCTAAGAGGGGCGGCACGATATGTTGACCTCTTGACCCCCCCTAATCGATCCCGACAAATACTTTATTTCGTATGGTAATAGAAAACGTTACAAACTGGACGCTTATGAATTATCTTCTGGATAACTAAATGAAAAGCAATAATGAATGACACAATGTTCATAATATCAGGATTCTTATCATAGCGTACTTTTCAAGTTTTATAACAAACTAGCGGACCCTTAAGGACAATCCAAATTATTAGTAAACAAATTTTCGGTTCCATAATAATTTTTCTGTGCATTAATTTTCTTCGTCAATGCATATTTTAAAGGGGTCGATTTATTTTATCGTATCATTATTATCCAACTTGGGATCGACATAATGTGGCCACCCACCTAACTACGCCACTGGATTAAAAAAAGTGGTTTAAACGGCGAAAACTCATTATGTTAATTTAATTTGTTTAATTTAAGTACCGTTTATTACGATTTTTCTATTTTTTTACTTTTAAAACCATATTCTTATAGGTAATGTTTTTCCTATAATGACCAAAGGGCGGATCATAAACTAAAACTGGTATAAACATTCAACGACTTAATACTAAAATAATTTGGTACGTTTTCATGATATGAAATTATTAATAAGCTAACTGGTATGTATTTTCTGACACAAAAAATATGGCAGCGTTTTGTTTTACAGAAGGAAATTTCTGGATCATACAACCTAAATTATACACAATAGTTTAAAAAAATGCCTTTCCTTCACCTGTAGACCGTATTTTCCATTGAATTACAAATATATAGGTATATAGATTTCTTTTCACACTTATCGTTAATTCAAAGAGCTGAACACGATTCATAAATTCTTTATAACCAACACTGTTTAAATTGATTATTATTAAAATGAGATTAACACAATTTGCATTTTATCATAAACTTCCAACATCTACTGTCAACATTTAAGGAAAAGCTATACTACAAAAGATGACCAAGAGTAGTCTGTTCGTTACCAACAGTTAAACATTTTCAATTATTTTATAAACTTAAAAATATCGATATGAGGGAGTGGAATTAATAAGGCATTTGTTATAAATTGGAAATGTCAGTGTGATTGCGCCTTATGAAAATAAATTTACAAATATATTTAAACTAAATCTAAGTGTTAGAGTATAACTAAATTATACCAAGAATACCTATGTATAAGATGATATACAAATCAATTTGTACGTAATTAATTAGAGACGACCAACACATAGTGTGAATATAATAAGGTAGATACTATCATGTACTATATACTAAAGAAAAAGATCTATACACAATGTGATATCCTCATCAATATGTTGGGATCAATAGGAACAATAATACTAATGAACAACCAATGTTTTCTACATTATAATAAGTAGGTATGCGAATATTAAATGGTTACATTATAATAACTTTAGGGAAAATGCATTGAACAGATGCTTAATTTCAATAAATATTTGGAGAAACTGTAGAAACTTCTAAAGTATGGCGTTGTAGGTTACATTCGTAATTATTAATCGAATGATAAAGATGGTATCACTTCTATATCACAGAATATTATTATTTCAAGAATATTAGGGACCAGCATATAATAAATTGAATATATTATATGAAACGCTGAATTATGCGCTTAATATGAAACTTGTAAAGAATTTCACGAATATATACCGGTTAATTATAGATTGAAATTGGGTATGGAAAATTGAGATAGGCTAAACTTAAAACGTTTTTAAAAACGTTACAACATTACCAAGTGTTTTCGATGAACTAAACTCAACGATATATGCAAGATTCGTTGATATATTGAGATCATATTATAGGTATGTATTGTTTCTTTAAATCGAATTCACAACTTGTTCACCTTATCTTAAGTTTGCACACCCTGATTTAAAAATTCTCTTTCGAGGTACTGGCATGCCCTCTTAGAAAATACAGACAATACTATTCAAGAATTTCACGATAATTTACGTAAATATAATTAATAGAGTAAACGGGAAAGTTTTCATGACTTGAAATATATTTTAATAATCTCCATAATTAAATGTTATCTGGCAGTTTATGCTTTTATTGATAGTTTTGAGTTTAGATAAACAAAATTTAGAGTTATCAATTCGCAATCAAACGGTTTTAAATTCTAACATTGATTAGGACGGTTGCAAGAGGACACAGTTCACGGTGTACATTTATTTCTTCAAGATGCGCTTAGTTGACATAATCATCAACTTTATCATCAACATCGTCAGATGGCGGAGTAAAGGTATTTTTGGAATGATATCATATTATTCTGTCAGTTCAGTCGGTTTCGTATGCATTATTTTTAGGCTCTTGAAGAAATGAATATACCACCTTTTACCGTTGTTGACTGAAGACATGTGCGCAGGTTAGTATTTCTTTAGGAGACCTTATAAAGAAAACAGCTGTAGTTATAGATCATCTTCCAAATGCTGAACGTAACGGAGACTCACAACAAACCTACCGCGAGGACTGTGAAGTAACAACTAGACAATATTTTTATTTAATTTCAATACTTATACAATTACGAAATAATGCAGTTCCAATGTAAGGTGTAAACAGTTCACACGATATTATCTAGCCTAACAGACGGGCAGTCCGAGAGATAGAAAACATCGGGGACACAACTAAGTTCGGGTGACTCCAACCGTGGGTACTATCGAGACAGCACTAACATTTGAATATCCACTAGACTGTGCGTTTATTGATTTTTTTATTTACAACATTC
Organism: Teleiodes luculella; assembly: GCA_948473455.1. Classification (NCBI taxonomy): domain Eukaryota; kingdom Metazoa; phylum Arthropoda; class Insecta; order Lepidoptera; family Gelechiidae; genus Teleiodes; species Teleiodes luculella. The sequence continues at coordinate 11,690,870 of OX419600.1, forward strand.
TTTAAAGTACTCTCGCCGCGTCCAGCGGTCTTAAGTAGAAAAACTCCGTACACAATCTGAAGTGGGAGGCTTCGGGGGGGAGTGCGGGGCCATGGGGCCCGCGGCGCCGCCATTATTTGCCGCCGAGGCCGAACTTCATGAAGATCAGCTCCTTGCCTTTACTCAAGATGTCGCCTCCGGGGGCCGTCATTTCGCTGAACTTCTGCATGAGGTTGGGCTGCGAGGTGGGGGGCTGCTGCGGCTGCGCGGCGGGTGCGAGGGGCTGCGTCGCCGGGGCCGGGACGACGGCGGGGCCGGCGCGGCGGGTGGAGAGCGGGGACGCTGTGGACTGCGGGGTGGCTTGCGAAGTGGCCACGTTCATGTTCATGGAGAGCGGCAGGCCGGAGGCCGGGGACTGCACGGGCGGCGTGCCTGTCGCGTTACCAGCGCTCGTGCGCGCGATCGTGCTCGCCTGCTGCGCCTGCGCCACGCCTCTCCCCCTCGCCTGTTGCACACAACACACGCTCTAACTCTACTCCTACGACACTCTCGTCTACTCGGATTTCTACCTTTAAAACCATATCTTTTTTTAAAAATTGACCTATGCTTGTATCGTAAAAGTACGACCAATCAAGCTTCACCGGACTTGAAAACCATATCATTAACCCCTTCCACTTCATTACACCCTTAGATTATTTTTGATTCGACATTTATCTATAATCTACTGGTATTTTAATAACCACGTTTCATGTTAGTGACCCTTCACTTTTCAAATATAGTAATTATTTTTTAAAATCTATAATTATATTATTACAATCAAACGATGCTGATGGTTTTTGGTGTTTCATCTAGGTACATCAAATTTATTTTATTATTTTAAACTGATCATTGTTATTGTTATATAAACTTCCGTTATGTTCATATTACTTTGGGGTTTTAAAAGTAGAAATATTTTTATTGAAGCATGTAAATGGTTGATGGGTATCGAGTTACTTTCAAAAAGAAGCAAATATTGTGAAAACTATCGTTAGCGGTCTTATGAATGTCGATCATAATACTCGGGTACTATCGCTATACTATTTGCTTCAAATATGAAAGTTTTGCATTACTTTTGTGAATACGAAGTGCTTTCCTCAATCGCAATAAGTTGTGCATGCTGCAAGTATCATTGTATATCCTGGCATATATATCAAGAAACTTATAGCTAAAGGTATTAAATGCAATAATAACGACATTAAACATATTAAAAAGATGTGCGATATAAAAAACATGCAATGCCATACAACAAAGCGGGTGTATAAGATAAAAAAATAAGTTTCAAAAAGTTTCTAACAACGTTAAGGCCATTCCACAAGTTTCTTTATTCAATTTCGATATTCAAGAAGGCCTTTGAACAGAAGTTCCCAATATAGTTAAAAATCTGTAGGTATATTTCAAGTAGATAAGTACATTTATCATGCTTCGGTCAACTACAACATAAAGCATTCAGAAAGAGACAGATACTATTCGATTACGTTGAATCATGATGTTGAGCACATAATATACAGTGAATCATGTTGACGCTGATTCCTAGATGGTCATAGTAATCGTATAGCAGAAGGACCACACTCACAGGCCTTAGAGGATTGTAACGATGGTGAATGGTATGGTATATCTGATGTGAGTGAAGTAAACGCCAGTGTCTGTTCTGTACTAGTTTGTATGGTCCGAAGGAGATGACGCTAACTGATGTGTATATTTTACCCAATGCACAATGGACCCCCCGATCACAGTACCAGACGTCTCTCATCGTCACCACACTGAGCGTAGATATGGAAATAAATAAACGAGTAAACCGAAATTAAACCGTGAAGGAAAATAAAATCTAGAGAATGAAAGTGATAGTCCAACAAAAAATTACTAGGTATCCTTGCATAGTATATTTGAAAGTATTCTTGTGGGTCGAATTATAAACGGTATTTTTTACCTGAGAATTCGCCTGATCTGGATTACTGGCGCATGTGTTGTGGTCTAACTGAGAAGGGGGAAGAGGGCAGGCATCTAGCAAACAGACAATACACACAACATATAGTGACCACAGACAACCGCTTGAATCTTGGATCACACGTCACACACCGCGTGTGCTATGTTGCGTGTATTTGTACAGTCGCGAATGTGCCTGCGCCGTCCGAACCAACGCGAACAAAACATAAACAGGATAGAGAGTTGGATAGACGCAGACAAAAATAAAATAAGACATCCTTAACGCCTAACGCTTCATCAGTACGTGTAATTTTGATATCGGAACCGTTGTTGAGTTTCCTCGTCAGGTAACAAACGATGTTTGTGACTGTGTAATCCAAGATAGTGTTCATTTAGCATAGTGTACACCAAGAGTCTTTGTGCTCCGTAGATTGCAACCGGACTCGCCTGCAAACATTCCGTTTTACTACAATACCAAGCTTTACTTACTTCAAAGTACCAATCAGTTTAGCATGCTCTACAAATTCATACTATTACAAAATTTTACTGTTTTTAAATATTTTAAACCATATTCATGGACATCTATAAATTTTGCTTTAGGCAAGACAGCTGTCAGTTGTATCAAAAATTTATCATTCATCTGAGACGAGAGCCAGCCTTAGTTTCAGCAAAGCATTTTAACTTCGAACTTCATTAAGTGTTCTAAAAACCCAATGATTCATTTTAATATAGTTCAGAATCTTTTAATTTTTCAAGTAAAAGAATGGCTACAAATCCAGAATAAAAAATGACAAGAAAATTTACGTTTATAGATGCCATGTAACCACGATGGATTATGAATTTGCCAGCATTACTCTTGAAATTAAAAATAATTGTAAATTTCAAAGAGAAAGGAAGCAAAACGGAACATATGAATCATCTGGAGGAGTCCCGTCGCAATCGAAGTGTACAGGAAAGACAATAGAGGATACCAGGAGCGAAATAGCTAGCTTCTCGTCACATAGCAAGTCCAAGGTGCAAACATGAAACACTCAAAGCTCTCTCAGTGATAATCCTGATATTTCGCCGACTTACCTAACTTAAAAATAAGTTTATACAGCTAACAGGGATAGTAACTATGAGGTTCGCTCCGAGGAATCAAGAATAACATTAAAAAGAAAAACAAGCAGAATTAAAAGAATATTGTAAACGGATAAACCAGCAACTTATATCGAGATTACAACAAAATATTTTGAAGCAGTAACAAGTAAACAACACCAAAATCATAATCAACAGAATAACAGTAAATTTTAAAACATTCAGCTGAAAAGGTCTCCCTTGATTCCTCATCGCGACTCAAACAGCGAGTATGAAAGTCCCGACGGCTCTACACATAGAGCGGGAGGGCTACTCACCTGGCTTGCGGTGGTGGTTGCGGGGCGCGGGCGCGTTGTCGCGGGGTGGCGGAGGGGGCCCCCGGGCGCCAGGCCCCGTGGGAGCCCCTCGGCCACGCCCCACCCCACCGGGAGCGCCTGGGACGCCCGCCCTTCCTGGACCACCTGTAAGTATACCGGAACTTTCAAAACGTGAACGTTTTAATGTTGGACTGCAGTCTCCAGGCTCACCGCCACGAGTAGTACTATTATTTTATACTTCTGTGCCGCTAAGTCCGGCGAAAGATCCTCCTTTTATCCCTACAATACCTTATTATAGATAACTGCTTGATAGGTAACCATTTTTAAGTTTATTTTAGAGTCACATAAAACATCTCTGAATATGAAAGGAGCTATAAAGATCAGTTGTCCTTCCTTAAATAAACTTCCTTAAGTAAACCCTTGGAAATCGTTATCAACATAAATTCTACATAAGTTCTTTCGGCCGATATTTTAATCATACACATTCATGCTTTTGTCTCTGTGAGTAACAATCAGTCAATACCGACTGAAATAGGCGAATAGGCTGCCTGCCAGTAAGAAAGCGGCGAGCAAGCAGTACGCATATTCGCCACAGTTCCGAGGTTACCTACATACCTTACTTTTAGTAAGACTATGAGTATGACTTGCCTTGTCCAACTTGCGCAGGGCCGTAAGAGTCGGTGGCGTCGCTGAGGAAGTTGCTGGGCACCAGGCCCCGGACGCCGTCGATCTCGGCCATGAAGAACCCGTCGTCATCCATGTCCCCATACACGTGGATGATCTGCCCCGTCTGGAAACTCAGCTCCGCCTGTAACAAGTGGAGTCGGCTGGTGAATATTTGTCGCTGATAATACATTGCGCGTAGAACCGACGGCCGTTGGGACAGAAAGGTTCTTGAATGGCGGCCGCGCGCCGGAAAACGAGGTGGACCGACGATTTGGTGAGGATGCCGGGAAGCCGCTGGATGCGCAGGACCGATCATTGTGGAGATCTTTGGGGGAGGCCTTTGTCCACAGTAGACGTCTTTCGACTGAGATGATGATGATAATACATTACTGTATCATCATAATTGCAGACGCCAACGGTTCAGTGCTACCCGCATTCAAAGGTTACAGCGAATTCTTTACCACAGTAGATGGAAAATGAGCAATTGTAAATTTTAAAAGACATATCATGAGATTTTTTTAAAGCAAGCCACTTTGTCTCCTATACTTTGCGTCGGAAAGACACATGCCTGCCTGCTGACTTATTTAGAGCGAGTCATGATCATGACTCATGACATGACGGAGAATTGAGTTTCTCGGTGTATTATCCCACCACATTTTCGATTATATTGGAAAAAAAATCGGTTGTTCTGAGACCAAATAGGATTGTTCAGAAAATTTTATTATAATATTCCACTTACTTTTTTACATCATTCCTCAACGTGTAATCACTTGGGTAAGTAGGTGCTGTAACAGATATAATTAAACTACACCTACCGATTGTTGGCAGCAGCAGTGCTTGTTCTTCTTTGATCTGATTGTTCTAGTCTAAAAATCACTACAATCTATAAAAAGTTTTCTTACTTCACTTACATCAGCGTCCACATTGGGGCTCAGCTCCTGCGGGTCGTAGTCGTAAAGCGCGACCATTCTCCGCACGGGCTGGTTGGCGTAAGCATCTGCCCAGCGGTCGCTGATGCGCGGCTTGGCTTGCCCTGCCATCCCCGTCATCCCTGTCATCGCCCCCGGCATGTTTGCCCCTGGTATCCCCCCAGTGGCCTCTTGCTCCGAAACCTCCATCACCATGTTATGTGGGACGTAGCCCCGTCGTCCCCTGCACTCTCCCCAATAGAACCCATCTGCGTCTTTGTCACCCCAAACCTGGAAATATTTGCTTGGTCAAGTGAATTGCTACAGAATTTAACGTAACAATAGGTAGCTTAGCGAGTGAGACAAAGTGTAAAAAACTGAGTCGCAAGTCTCAACCGCATTGCCTAATATTATAGAGGCAATCTCAAAATATTATTTAAAATGATCATTACATGGAATAGTCCTTAAATCGGCTACATTACATTTCAATATCAGAAAGTCTTTAACAGTGAAAATGATCATAATATTATAATCTATACATTAGACTACCAGTCTGATGTATTTGAAAGGACATACCTTAATAGTATCCCCCTCACTAAACGGCAGCTCCTCGTCGCAACTTTCTGGATTAGGGCTCATGGTAACCGGGTCGTAGTCGAAGAGAGCGATGAAGTAGCGGCTCCGTTTCGACTGGGCCCCTTGCTGGTGCCGCTGGCCCGGCACTGGGGGGCCCCTCGGCCCTTGAGGCGGGGCCCCCCGAGGACCATATTGGGGGCCCGCCTGGCCCGCCTGTTGCTGTACGAGAATGCTGTATTACACAGGATCCTAGTAAATTAGCGAAGATCAAAGGTCATAGAGTTAGCATTAGCAGAGCACAGTAAAAAAGTCAATAAAAATTAGTAGTTTCATAGTTAGATCATAAAGAGTGCAAGAAAGGCTTTTTGTAGAAACATATGTAAAGGATTGCATTCTCAAAGATTTGGTCAATCAATTTGGTAAACAGCTTAAGGTATTAAATAATAGGTAGATGCTTAAGGTAATCAGTAAGAATAAGAAACAAGCATGAAGACCCGTAAACCTTAAAAATTCTTTATCATATAATTTGAACTCGTATTTTAAACGAACTTCATTAAAAGTTTTTTTAAAAGATTATTTCTTGAATTTCTGACAACCGTAAGTTTGAAAATATTTATAAGACTGGTTTCAGTAGTCAACCATTGATAACATACCTAATAACATTATTTTATTTAACTTCAATGCGGAAAATATTTTAGAAATTGATTTGATCTTAATCCCACAAGTCCGCTTTTGCGATAAAGAAGTACAATTCCCTTCAAAATGTTGGTCTTAAGGTTTATTGGTCGAGAGATAGAAAAGGAAGGTAAAGGTGTAGAACCTGATGAGGGTTGGGGGGGCGGCCGCGCTCGTGGTGGTTGCGAGGCGGCTGGTTCTGGAGTTGCTGGAGCTGGCCAGGGTATTGCTGCGCGTTACTTTGGAACTGGCCCCCGCCCTGATATGGGGGTTGCTGCGTGCCATGGTAGCCTTGTGTATTCGGGTACTGCTGACCCGAAGGCTGCTGCGACGCTTGCACTGGTTGGGACGGTTGCTGCTGACGTCCGTACGAACCAACACATTAATAAGGTTAGATTTTCCATTGCGAAGCCAACAGCAACATAAAGCTCTCAGCCAAGACTCAACATTGGCGTTATGCGCTTCAAAGCAATCAAAATATTACCTTCTCGTCGGGCGTAAATAAACAAGACATTCCGGTTGTAGCTCTAGTCAACCCCCATGCACAACGAAAGCTAGCGTGCAGCGGTTACACTTGAAACCACATCATTCATAGCGGATAAAATCATTGGTTCCAAAAGTGCTGTTCAGAGGCAGATAATAATAAATAAAGTAGAACTCGCGGTTTCAAAAATTCATTGATTGTTTTAATTATTTATTCTCAATGATTATCCCGGTTAACTTATTGATATTTGGATCTTTAGGAGATTTGAGTGTTGAAGGTGTGTGAGAGGAGTGAGTGAGTGTCGCGTCGAAGCCAAGACAACATGCAGGAACAACCATACCATACAAACACGCGGACATGCTCGGGTGATGATCTGTATCGAGTGCTTTGTGAAGATATTGTTTCAAACCTAACTGTTAAGGGTATTTGTGATTTCAGTGCTTTTAATCGTGTCTCAAGACCGGGTCGTGGCGGCACAAGGCCTGTGACGAGTGTGGCGTCGAACATCGAGGACGGTACATAGACAAGTGGAGATAATAACACAGAACACCGAGAAATGGAAACTCGTGAAACGGGAAAGACCGCACAAAGTTGAGAAAGAGAGAGCAAAGTGAACAGTGCTAGCACATGGAGAGCACATCGATGACAACTAGAGAGATCGCAGACCTGCTGCGGCCGGCGGCGCGTCGCCTCCTCATCCTCGCTACCCAGCTCCGCCGCGCCCTCTTTAGTGATTTCGATGGCCGGTATCCCCGATTGCTGATACCAGTGATACCAAAATGTAATATTTCCAGAACAAATTTCTTTCAAACAAGACAAAAGAAAGTGAAATCAGATTGTGAATGTGCTGTCATGATGATCATATTGGTGACGGATGATGTTGAAGAAGTACGAGAAATAACGCGAACTGGTGATGTGAGCGGTTTGAATCGTGGTGAAATTATTTTCTAATTTTGCCAACACTTGGTCTTAGACTAAAGCAATAGTTGTGAAGCAAAGGAGAGCGAAGTTGCAAGAAGAATACGACAAGTACTAAAGTAGATTTAGTAGATATTAAGTAGATTGTTTATATCGTGATTCAAGTATTATATTATTATAGTTTGCATATAATACATAAATCTACACGTGTAAGTGAAGGCAAATTGTACAGTCTAAGCAAAGTGTAAGATGTAGTTATTTAAAATGAAAGCTTTACCTTTGGCCTTACATTTCCGATAAATGTTATATTTGAGATAAATTGAATATTACGACTCCTTTAATGTATTTTTTATTGAGTATATTTGATGTTTTAGAAAAGACTATTTTTATTATTATGTTTTCGTATGTGCGTGAATGAGACATGTATGATTTGATGGTTTAAATGTAAGATTTTTGTTTCATCTCCAAGTTGAACTGAATTCGCTGTAACTAAGGAAAAAAATCAACCTACTCGCAGATTAAAGAAAGTTTTGTGCAATTTTGATATAAGATACTTAAACAATTTGTCTCTAATTTTGACTATTGTACACATTTTTAAAAATTCTATAGATTTCAAGCTATGTTATATATAAACCTTTATTTTATGTAATAAAGATTTTTATTATAAAAATCAATAGGCGTAAGTACCTACATTAGCTAACATGATTTGACTTCTACAAAAATTGTTTTCTTCTACTATCATAAAAGCATACTCAAAGTAAATTTTCATTATGCTGGTTATATGTGACTAAAATTAGTATGTATTACGATACTATTATATTACTGGCACACTGTGTAGAAAAATCCAAATGATGTAAAATCAATGCTCAAACTTAAAATTGAAAAACAAAACCACTCTCAAACAACTAAAAACTGATCGAATGCTAAACAAAATAATTGTGTTAAAACTCGAGAACAAAATAAAAGAAGAAAATCGAAAAGACGTGTTAAAATTCCTTACCGAAGGGGTTATTTTGTCGAATATACTCTTTAGGAGGCCTGTGCCGAATCCGCTCGTGGGCTATGGAAAGGTGTATAACAGTTATGTGAGAGAGCGAGGTAAGGTTAGACTAGTGGCATGATCTCATGAGCTCCATGGCCGGTATTGTCTGTGTCACAAAGTACAAGCTCTTTATCAGGTAGTATCTGTGTGTCGTGCGTAGTTCGGGTATCCGCCAATAGCACTAGGACTACGAATCTAGTCGCAAGCAGTATGCATATTTAATTTTGAACGTTCGAGCCGAGTGCATAGCTAGAGTCGATGCGCGGTGGCCGTGTCGTGTTATTGGTTACGTCGGAGCTACTCGACATTTGGGAGATGCCAGCGACAGAACCACAGGAGATAGTATAAAGAGTGCAGTTTGCAACACCGATATCACAAGACGAACCATCTGAATTTTAACAACAACAAAATTATGCAAAAAGTTCTATGTACGTTCATTGGTTAACTTCAATTATTTTTGAAAGACTATTGTATGTTGATGCTACAAATGGTTCGTTTCGCCAGAAGAGAGCATATGACATTGATTATTATAATGATAGCTAAGAAGACACAGACGAAGAAGACCATCAGAGATAAAATCAAAATATGAAGCTCATAGATACTTATTCATATTTTAAACAAATATACTGGCAAAATGAAATTTGAAGTTACACACAAATTATACAACATTGATTTGCAAACGAATGAAGACAAAGTGCTGTGCGAACAACATTTAAGTATTTTCAATTTTTTTGTTGATGATAATGATATAAGAAATTAATCAATTTAGAATTCTAATTAAATCAATTCAGCAAAAATAGTTTAAACTGTACTTCTTCATGTAAATTTGTTATTCTTTAAATTTTAAACATGAAGAAATTATTATTTAGCATCAAAATGTAACAATGAACTTTTAGTAAAAATAAGCGGTCACCTGAGCATGCTGTGGATCGTGACGGTTAGCTGAAGGGAATATCTCCTTGTCGGACAAGTTCTCATCGTGTTCTATCACTTGCTGGTGTTGCTGGTATGGCTGAGGTCTTTGCTGCTGTCCTCGGAAAACTTGCCCCATCCCCGTGTTGATTTGATTTCCTGGACCCATGTTAGGGCCTCGAGGCATACGGGATGCGACACCGCGCAACACTGCCGGGGGAATCGGTGTCGGCTGACTATCACCCGACTGACTATCTCGAGATTTTGTACGAACCTGAAAACAATCAATTAAATCTAATAATATATAGAAACAGTGAGACGGTTAGGGATGTTAGTAACTTTCAATGAAGGAAATACTGTTAAGTGATTAGGTCTCGTTTTTGTCAAGCGGAAGAAACATTGCAAAAACAGCGTTGAGCTCAAGCTGAAAACACTTACAGTGACACATTTAGGGTTGAGGCCGATCAGTTTGCCGATATCGACGAGAGCGTGGTCGCCAGTTGGGGAGTCCACGTCGGTGACCTTCTTGCCGTCGGCGTAGACCGCGTAGCCGGTGACAGGGCCGGACGCCGGGGGGCGCAGCACTGGCTGCCACGTGACCAGTAGGGTCCCGTCCTGGGGCCCCGCCTCCACCTGCCACACCGCACCAATCACCACCAACAATCCAGCAAAACAAGCCAATCTTGACATTACCATGTCAATAGGAACATCGAGTTGGAAAGCCACAATGAGGGGACTGACATCGCACAGGCGGGGTTCGCTAAGCTATCGGGGTGGGAGCGTAAATTTTGTCCTAACGCTGGATTTATGGTAACGATTGACGCGACTTCGTCGGACGGACGTGCTGTGTGCTGAGGTTGTGACATTAGGTATAAGGAGAAGGTGTGTTATCTTGCGAGTAATATTTGGGTAACCATTACACACTTGTGAGCTTTTAGCTTTGAAGCTGATTTTGGTGCTAGTGCTAAAATTGCCACCACCACCACTGCATCGTATAAAGCGAATCCCGTCCGTTTTTACATTATAATTGATTGAAATCAAAACAAGTAGGTAATCATTGACAAGATTTTTTGTCAAGGGAAGTGTATGACCGTGTAGAATGTAAAGATTGAAAACATGCACGGGTCACTTCATGCTTTCCCTGAAAAGAGAGAAATGTTACGTACCATGATTTCTGCTGGAGGATCAGGGAGGCCCTTAGGAAGGGTCCGGAAGTCCGTGTAAGCCCCGGGAGCTTCTTCTATGGGTACTCCTGAAGGAGGACCAGCTCGCAAGTGCTTCGCCCTCACGGTCACGCGGTACTGTGTGCTCGGAGAGAGCCCTGTTATAGTGTGGCGGTAGATTCCTGGCTTCACCGTGCGTACCTGAGGAAAAATAATGTATTTTTTAATTCAATCAAATTATTTTTAATTTCATTATTATTATTTCATCTTTTTTAGTACTTTAAATCCCACAGGTACCTAATTAAAAACCTAAATTGAGATTTTACTATTCTAATATCATAGTAGTAAGCTATCGACGATTTTAACACATTTTCAACATTGAGCTCTAAAAGTGAGTTTACATTTAGTGACAAAAAGATCCAAAGAAATTAAAAGTCTCACAAACATTTAGAAAAGATATCCATAGCTGGACAAATGCCTACATAAAAGAAAAAAGTTTAGTTTAAGTTCTATCCAATAAGTCAGTTTCCGACTAGCAGAACTGCCGCGTTCCCTGCACAACTGTGGACCTTCTGGGTCTTCTATTTGAGTTCTGGGTATAGGTATAAATGATTACCATTGACTCGAAAAAGGCTAGCAGAACTTACTTCAACATTATTGACGCAGACCACATGCTGGTGGTTGGAGTTGGCAGGCAGCCAGGAGATGATGGCTTGGGAGCAGGTGACGCCGCTGGCTCGAACGCAGGTCGGGCCCATGTTGGCAGTGTCCCGGCCGATGACCATCGTGCAAGCTGCGTCGCGGGAGGTGCGCCGGGTCACCGTTACCGAACGCACGCTTATGCGGTGCGGCTGTACAATGAAGAAAACATTGATGCTATAGATCATGGTCCAAGAAAACGAGGTCTAACAATAGACAAGGATGAACAGCGTGAAATGACGTAGGCTTGTGTCAGTCACGTGGTCTTCTTGTTAGACCTTGTTTTCTTGGACCATGCTATAGATGATCGGATGTTCTATACGGACTTCTAGACGGAGAACGCACGGTGTCTTACTACTTGTCACTTGTGTGAAATCCACACGGGCGCGGCTTGTGAATGATTCGCACAAGTTCATGGTAAGTTAAGCTAAGTTCCACCCGCAACCAACCACGCCGTATGATTTGCCTTACTTATTGTTATAATAAATACCTATTAGTAGTTCATATCAGCACGGTGGTGTTGAGAAAATTCAGTGGATGGTACAATATAAAGTACAATATAGTTGTGGGTTAGCCGATTATTATTGGTTCGGGAAAGTATTATTTATCCTCATTGTTAATTTCAAAATGTTTCATGTTGATTGTTCAAATTAACCCTGTAGTAACGTTATGATGTTAACTATATCATGTAAATCAACAAATAATATACAACTAATAAGAAAATGACAACTAAAATATCGCATGGTGCATTGTGTGAACACGTAATACTTATAATTTTTAAATGAAATCATACTAAATGAATAGAGCTACTAACAATTTTATTGAGAAGTCTCGTATGAGCCTGAGATTCGATTCCAAATAAAAACATTTACAGCATCAATCACACAAACTAAAGTTTAACATCTGCCTAAAAAAACAATAAACAGCTACCCTGAACTCAAACAAAAACGTGAGTAAAACAATGAGTTTACATATTGTTACTATTCTAGAGTAAATTGTCAGTAGCCTCACCCGGTTAGAGTCGACGCCTTCAACAAGCGCTCGAGTCCTCTCCATCGCTTTGACGGTGGTCTTCAGAACTCCGTCCACGTAGACGTGGTAGCTGTCGATGCTGGCTTGTTGCACTCCCTCTGGCGCCGTCCAGCCAATCAGCACGGACTTGTTGAGCTGCCTCTCCAGCGTCAGCTGTCTTGGCGCCGGCACTAGCGACGAGAAAAACAGCTCGGCTGTTCAGGTCCAACAGTCACAGCGCCAGCGGTGCGAGTGATATGCGAAGAAGCGTGCAGCCAGTCCAAAGATTAAGGAAAGGGAAGGGGGAAAGGAGACACTATAAATCTATGTTTTGCTACATGATCATTTACATGCTAACGTTAACCGTGATTCAAATTAAGCTTTATTTATTTGATTGTCAATGTCAAGAGTTGCATGCGAGTGTTGTGTAGAAGGATAGTTTGTAAAGTTGCGTTTGGATTTGGCATGTGCTTTGTTAGCCTATAGCATGTCTTAAAGATTTATGGAATAAAATTCCGAAAAATGTTTTGATGTCAATCTATTTTAATAAAGTTTTATCTATAGCAGCTAAACTAAGAGATAAAAATCGAGTTGAATATACTTCACTAATTTGTATTGATTTCGTGCTTTCAGTGGCTAAAGTTAGGAAGACTAGATACTCACCGTTGTCATCGTCTTCAGGTCCTTCGCTGAGGTCAGCGACCTCGCTCAGTCGGGCTACGTCGCGGCTGATTGATAGATCACTGATCGCAGTTGTCGCTGTATCTTCTGCATCTCGAAGAGTTGCTACCACAGCCTGCAATGAAAAGATAATCTATGACATATCACTTTATTGTTATAAGAGCATAAGCTGAAGTAATAGTTTTCCACTGAGATCTGATTGCCATCTTCATTTCAGCCGAAAGCCGTTCTCGCGCCCCTTACCAGATGGTTAGTTGGATCGTCGGTACAAGGTGGGATATGATATCTTTATTGTTATTATGAGCATTGGCTGAAGTAAAGTTCTCTACTAGGGTCTGATCTTTTTATTGTTTGTACTTATGTTTTTCTTTGTGTTTATTTTATACTTATATTGTTTTTTCTTCTGCTTTTATTATCTGTAAAGTGTGTCTTAATAAATGTTTGTCTTATGTCTATGTCTATAATTGCCATACTTACTTAAACTCTCATAAAATATCATACAAAAATCTAATCTTATGCAGCGGAAATTTACCTGATGGAACTCCAAGAGATCTTCTCCAACTAATCTCTGGACAAAATTAGCGGGCACAAGACCGCGCCGTCCATCCAGTAACTCCGCATCCAGCATTGCAGCATTAGAATCCGGTGGACCCCAAACCAGCAGATAGTCACCAGCACAAATTGACAGCTCCCCTTCTGCAGTCTCGATCCTGCAAGTACTGCCATAGTATCAAATATTTATTTAAAATATGTTATGTGGTATAAATTGTGGTGATGATACGTACTCAGGTGGGTCATACGAGAACCTAGCGATGTAAACGCAACACCGGCCTTTACCGGGAATGTCGAGCATATCCACTGTAGGAGGACCTCCTTCCGTAGTCGCTCCGTTCATGTAATGAGTGTTTCGGACTGAAAAATGTTAAAGAATTAAAATCCAGACTCCAGTGAAGAAGATGTCAAAGATTTAAGGGAATATTACGTACCATCCATTTCCAATCCAGAATTGGGCATGATTCTTGATAAAGCTCGCTGGCTACGGTCGTGGATTAGTGACGAATCTAAGCCTCCTAGTCTATCAGTTCCGAATTGGCTATCTAATCCTAAGTTCCACGACGGTTGGTGCGGGGTCACGGGAGTCGCTACTCGTCCTACTCCCGAGCTAGTAGTCCCATATCTACCTAGTCCAAGGTCTATGTCATCTAGAGGTTTGATCTTCATATTCAAAGGGTTTGTTAATCCGCTGGAGAGAAGCGGGTTCGTATAAGTGCCCGTCGTCCCGTACGCACTGGTCCCCGCCAAGCTTGTATGCAGACCACCCAGTTGTGTCCCACTTGTCAAATTTGTGAGGTTGGTCAGACCTCCAGTGAGTGTCGACTGTAACCCGCTAAGCGTATTCGTCAATCCACCCGATAAGCTAGTTTGTACGTTGTTCAGAGCGCTGGTCAGACCCGAAGTGCCCATATTTCCAGTCATAGTACCAGTCACACCTCCGTAGTTCATCCCCGACATGGTTCCAGTGATGTTCTGAAGGTTGCTTTGAAGCCCCGCTAGGGTGCTGCTGAGTTGTCCAATGTTGTTGACGTGGGAGGCCGTAACTGGGTTGGTAAAGGTCACCTGGTGCGGGTTAGATAGGCCGTAGGAGTTGGTGTTATATGCGGAGACTGGGTTGGAGTAAGAGGTGGGATTGTGCGCGCTCATGGAGTAGGCGACCGAGTTGGAGTTGGGCGCCGTGAACTGGCCCGTGGCGTGGAGCGAGGAGAGCGTCGGCATGGTGTTGCTCTGGCAGATGGCTGCGTGGCTAGATGTGCCTCCGTATGAATGCGGCAGCGGTGAGGGCGAAGGGGAATGCATGTCCATACCCAACGCTTGATTCGATCCGCTCGATTGCATACCTGAGACAAAATATGAAACTTATCAGTGACTGAATATTAGTCGTGATGTTCCTACCTTAGATCAAGGCAACACTCTCACTCGTTTGAGGCAAGGTACGGCCCAGAGAATGGGCAGAAGCGTCCACGTGAATAACCAACAACTTCTATTTCCAAACCGGCTGCCAAGCGTGAGGCTTATTGCAACTTCGGACCAAAGAAAGGGACTCAGTCTGCTCGTATAGGCTATTTTAAACGATAATGATGAATAAAAAATTGCTCATACCTATGAATCTCCACTCACCATGGGTAGTGGATCGGGTGTGTTCGAGTTCGGCGAGGATGCGGTTGTCCTGCTCGATCTTGGCCATGATGCGCTCGATCTCGGAGGCGGGCTGCGACGCCGGCTGCGACCAGGTGTTGGTGGTTCCAGCCCCTCGCGCCCTCAAAGCTGACGACAGCTCCAGCTGTAGCTCTTCGCATCGAACCGTCTCCAGCGCCGCCTGAGATGTCACGAAATGTTTAGGAAGAGGTTTTGAAATTAATAAGTGACGGCACATCTTCCTCTGTTAATTATTTCTATATTTGTGTTTGATTTGTTTTATACTTATTTACGAGTACATGTATGTAAAGCCTGGACCAAAGAAATAAAAACCTACTCTGGGGGCGCCACGTGTATATTTTTATGTCAACAATTTCCATTATAAAATTAGTTCCATTGAAATTTCGCAATATGGCGAGGTTTTTTATTATTTCTTTGGTCAGGCTTTACCAAGGATGTTATAAATAAGTACTACCGTTGTACGGTAGCTTGGGCTTTACCTACCTCAAATAATTGTTTTATCCTACTATCTAATATATATTTTTTTCAAAATTTACTTTGTATAAAAAGCCAATAAACAGCAAATAATATAAATAAGCATTACCTTCTTCTCGAGTTCTCTGATGCGGGACTGCGACGTCGTCGTCGAAGGCGTGCAAAGGGTGTTAGATAAACAAAAAAACTTAAATAAGCAAAGTAAAATTATAGAAAAGTTGTAAAAATATAGGCAAATTAAAAAATATGTACAATTTCTGTAGCTTCGGCGTAAAGAAGGGTAAAAAATCGCAATATTTTGTGATTTCAATAAGGTTTTTATTTATCTTTCTAAATACCGTGACTGCCGCGTGCTACAAGCAATTCTGAATTCTAGTTCCGAAGCTCAACCATATTTCCAATACCTTTTTCTCGAGCTCCCTGACGCGGCTCTGCAGCGTTTCGACGTTGTGCGAGTCGAGTGGGTTGCGCTGCGCGTTGCGGAGTTGCGCGAGCGCGTCGGCGTGCGAACGCTCGGCGTCAGCGCGCGCGCGCTCGGCCTCGCGCAGGCGCCGCGACAGCGCGTCCGTGTCGCCCCCTCCCGACATCCCCCCGTAGCTCATGCTCGCCTGGTACAAACAGATTTCATTTACTTGTTGAGTTGCTCTTTTTTTTTTATTTGACCTATGCTTGTGTCGAAAAGGTACGACCAATCAAGCTTCACCGTCGACGACGCCTGAGGGGCTCCATCTCTGATTATAAATTCTGATTTTGGTTATGGCCGCGCCCCCGCCGGCGGGTACGGGCGTTGTTACCTGAAGGGTATTCGCTACTAGAAGGGCATTCTGTTAGGTGTAATCTAAATAAATTCTTTGGCTGCTTTAACTGCATCAGTGATTTCGTCGTCAGGTTCGGAAAGGATGTGTTTGGGACGGCGGCGGCGGCGGCGGAACCGCGTAGTAGGGTATTGTTGAGTTGCGTTGTTGTTGTCCTTGTTTCAGTTCCTTGGCCGTGTCTTGCTGGGCTGCGGCATTTCGCTGAGTGACGCCCTTTTTGTGTAGGTGCAAGGTGCAACTCAGGGAGCTTATTGTACGCAGTTATACAAAAATATCCTCCTGTGTTACGACACCTTTCGCGTTCGCGTTCTTGATTCAGTTGTGTATCTATACTCTATCTATACTAATATTATAAAGAGGAAAGATTTATATTTGTGTGTGTGTGTGTGTGTATGTTTGTAATGAATAAACTCAAAAACTACAGTGCCGATTTGAAAAATTCTTTCACCATTAGAAAGCTACATTCACCCTGACTACCATAGGCTATATTTTATTATTTTTTTTAAATTAGGGATCCTTACTAAAACTTCAATAATGTAACCCAAGGTGTAAAAAAATACCAAAATCCTAATAATTGAATGGGCTCCGAAACTATTTCGGTGAAACTTGGCACAAAGATAGAATAGACCTTGGGAAAGAACATAGGCTACGATTTACCGCGGGAAAATGTCTCATTCCTATGGGAAAAAATGTTAAAGCGGGCGGAGTTGGCACAAAGATAGAATAGACCTTGAGGAAGAATATAGGCTAACTTTTACCGCGGGAAAATACCTCATTCCCACGGGAAAAAGTATTAACGCGGGCGGAGCCGTGACGGGAAGCAAGTTTTTTTGTATAGTTAATGATATTTATTTATTTATTTTGTCTTAATGTCGTTTTCTGTGTTGTGATGTCCTACAAATAAATAAATGATTCTTATTTCTGATTTAAATTCCTAACAACCTCTGTGGTTGAATGGTCAAAAGCTTGCCTGAAGTTACGGAGCTTCCGGACTCGAAACCCGACGGGGCTACCT